>BMAU01009354.1:0-17380 GCA_019973935.1 Trichonephila clavipes
TTAATGTTGCACCAGTTGATCCCGGCACCAGTTGATCCACGGACCGGGGTTTGCGGAACACTGCTGTAGATCAAGTACGAAACGTAATTCACCGGTGCATCATCCGGCGGCCGGTGAGATCTGGGGTGGATGCTAGGGTTTCTGATTTCCCGCGAATATCCGTGAAATCCCGGGAATATAATTGCTGTTCCCGAAATTCCCGAAAATGCATTAACATTTCAAAAATTTAAGAACAATTTATATTTAAATAAAATCAATAATAATTATATAAAAAATACATATATATTCCAAAATTAATACTTATTTATATAAAGAGCTAAAAAATACAAAAAATATATAATAAATAGATTATTTTTTTAAAAAATAGGATTTCAGGAAGCAAAAGCAATTTATACTTTTATCACTCAGCCTAGTTCTAAGTTTTACCAAAAAACTATTCCAGCGTATTTTGGTATCCAAACAAACCATCTTTTCATGAAACCATTGATTCCCGGGAATAGAAAAAGTACAGTTCCCGGGATCCCGAGTTCCCGGGACAGAAACCCTAGCGGATGCATATGTGACACACTCGTCTCTATTATGTTTTCCGTGGATCAGTACATAATCGCTAAAACGTTAAGTTTTGCACACAAGTGTAAATTTATACTTTCATGCACGACAACTGCGTCAGCAATTTAGTTTATATAAACATGTAAACAGCTCCGATGAATATTTTCAGTTGTAGTGAACAGGTGCCTTACCTTACCGGAACGTGTATTATTGGTAAAGCTGTATCACCTTAATTAACCACAGTTCCTAAGGAGCTCTAATGAACCAAACGAAATATTTTTTTTCTGTAATGGGGCTACTTATTGGTATTTCTACCTTTGCAGACATTCTCCAGGAGCTGGTATCACTTTTTAGTGTGGCAAGATTTAGGCGATACCAATTACTGCAAGTAATTTTGACGCCAAGTTTCTTCCCCAGAGGGAGGCACATGAGCTCTGCTGACGCAAAATTTGTACTTAGGAATTTAATTTTGCCAAGATCAAGGGATCTTTTTCATGCCGTATAATCATACGACATGGCCGCTGTCGATTTTCTGCATCATGAAAATTCACGGACTTGGGCCGGGATCAAACCCGCAAGCTTGGGTACAGAAGGCCAGTGACAAACCAACTACGCCACCCAGCCGGCTGACAAAATCTACATAAAGGGAGAATTCTCGTTCAATGATATGAAAGGAATGAATCAGAAACTCGAAGACATAGACAATTCACTCAGACTATGGAATGAAACGTGTGTCAGAAGAGATGAAAAAAGGAAATAATAATAAAAACTCGATTATATATATAAATTGAAATACACTCATGTCGATAAACTGAGGATAATTTAGAATCACACAGAAATTGAATTATAAAATAAAAATTTCACCTGTAGAATTATCACACACATCTTGAAGAAGAAAATGCAAATTACAGGAAACCACCAGATGGCGCGGATAGTACGTCACAATGACGAGAGTGTAAGAGAGGGGTATATAAGGAATGGTGGTTCAAGCAATTCAAAACAAAATACTCCGCGTCATGACGAACGCACCTTGGTACGTCCGAAATGACGTGATACACAACGATCTACATATGGAGCCGATCACTAATTACATCACTAAACTCTCTAGAAATGTATTTAAATCAATTGAATCTCATGACAATCCAATTATCAAAGCACAAACACTGTTTACGTATCCTCATCCTAAAATCAAATGTGCCTACTCTTCAACGAAGTGGAGAAACACGCTCCGCCCCCCATAATACAACAAAAAACACTCTTTTCACACTCTTAACATGAACTACCTGCATTGCACTGCATCTTTCACTCTGGGTTCTGAGGTGAATTTGTCACAGAATTGATTCACTGCTATTGGCCGTCCCATCTTCCTTCCTGCGTTTCCTCCCCTCCCCCCGCCGGCGCTCTGCTTCGTTAGAACGCTCGTGCTTTGGGGTACGTCATCCCTCCCCGCTTTTTGTGGGAGTATTCGGTATTTGTATTTTAACTTCAGTCATACTTTCTCTTTTTCTCCCATCCTTCTGGGAATAGGCACCTACGGCGCCCGCAATCATCTAATTTTAGTTAGTTAGTAAAATTGTTCACAAGCGCTTTAAAAGCCTTTCAGTGCAATAACCGCATAGTTATGGCACAAAAGAAGCATTTGGATGATTTTTTTCGTGGTAGAATTATTAGACGACTGGAATGTGGACGTACCCAGCTGTAAGTATCCGAGGAACTTGGAAACGCCCAGAGTGTCATCTCCAGGGTTTCGCAACGATTCCAAGATGATGGTAATGTGAATAGATGTTACAGCACAGGTCTCCCCCGAGTTACAACGCCGAATGAGGACCGGTATATTTGGCAGTTACTGCCAAAAGAAACAGACGGAGCGCAGCATCAGACCTGTCTCGTCAGCTCTCTTCAGCTACCGGTACGACGGTTTCAAGGCAGACCGTGTACAGACGCTTAGGGCACATTGGTCTATATGCTCGTAGGCCTGTCAGATGTGTTCCACTTACCGCAACTTACTGTCGCCTGCGATTAACCTGGAGTAGAGAGCATGCATTGTGGACACCACAACAGTGGTCTTGTGTGATGTTTTCCGACGAGTCCAGGTTTAGTTTGCAGTCTGATTCTCGCCGGACTTTAATATGGAGAGCGCCAGGTACCCGTTACCACCAAGAGCACGCCATTGAACGACACCATTACGGTGGTGCAGGATAGCTCATTTTTGGAGGAATTATTCTTGGTTCCAGAACTGACCTGCATGTTTAGCGTGTAACGATGACAGGCCACATCTATCGGGATGACATTCTGGAACAACATGTACGTTTGTTTCGGGGCGCCATGGGAGCTGAATTTCTGTTTATGGATGACAACGCCCGTCCTCACCGTGCAAACATTGTAGACGAATGCCTTTAATCGGAGGATATCATCCGTATGGATTGGCCAGCATACTCACCGGACTTGAATCCAATAGAGCATGTGTGGGATATGCTTGGCCCACGAATTGCAGCCCGTCAACCCCCTCCCACCTGTTTACCGGAACTTCGGAGGGCATTGCTTGGTGAGTGGTGTAATATTACCCAAGATCAGATTGATAATTTGATACTCAGCATGCCTAGGCGTTGTAAGCCTGTATTGCATCGTCCGGGAGACATACTCCGTATTAACCATCATACTAACCATTTTATACTGTTTTTTGTAAATAGGTTCTTTTTTGAAATTTGCTCCAGGGGGTAAAAATCGCAATTTTTATTAATTATGTCAAACATATAGCATCTTTTTTGCTCTTTACCTTTTGTTTAATAAATAGACTTAACAAATAAGTGAAAAATAAATAGACTTAACAAATAAGTGAAATTTGTTTTGCTTCTGTCACTTTCTTTGCCTGAACTTCATTATCCTTAATTTATGGACATGAGTGTAAAATGAAACAATTTCTATGAAACCAACTTTAGCTCTACGTTTTAAATGTCTAAATCTTTAGTATTGCTAATATGTTGAACAAAAATTAAATTGGTGGATTAATCAGCATTTTCTCTTTCAATTGTTTAAATCGATCCCAATAACTGCTCGACTATTCGATTTCTTAAAATACTGGATAATTATTTGATACACAGTACATATGCATACATTAGTTTACTTAAAATTCCTTTAAATAGGCTATGAAAGGAATGTGGAATTGTGGAATTCATGCTTTTTTGTATATAACTTTTGAAAATAACATAAATAAACGAAATTACAGATGATTTTAAGTTTAACTTATATTATTGCATTGGAACTTTGTTAGAAATAAGGGATAGGTAAAGTAAATACTCTTTTTAGTTTTAGTATTGTTGTACAATAATGCACCAATTATTACAAAGGCAATCATTCTGCGAAAAAAAACGACATTGTTAATGCAACAATATAACTATCCCAACACTGAGCAGTATTTTTTATATTTGGCCACTTGAATTATTGTTTCTGAGAGCTAAGCGTCTTTTTGAAACTGCGTTTTATATATATTATTTTTAATTTGCGATTTCTGCTAATTACATTTGTGGATTGAGAAGATGGGCTGCGGATTTTTGAAGAGGCTCATATACAACATGTAAGTAATACAATGACATTTTTTGTGCAATATTACAATTCATTACATCCGTTTTGATGTGATAAGTATTTTAATTATACGTTTCGTATAAGGGAATATGGCATTGTTTATATAAAAATTGTGCAAGCTTATTGATTTACTAAATGGATTTTAAAACTTTGCTGAACCAGAAGACAGCTAACTGTTTATAATTTATTTTCGAAAATTAGATGTGTCAATTTCCTGAAAGTAAAACAATTATGGTTGAATTTTGTAAGCATACGAGGAAACAGATAGATTTTGTAACCCTAAAGTAGTATAAAATCAAGTGAATGAAAAACGTCTGAAATTTTTCAGAATCATTTAAAAAATCTGAAAAATAAAGTAAAATTGAGCACTGATATTAGATTATATACACTGCTGGACAATTGCTAAGGACGGATAACACTATCATCCATAACAACCACAAAATGAAAGGAAGCAAAATGTGGAAAATTAGAATAAGTGCGGGATATTAGTAAGAAGAAGTATGAGTATATGCAATTTTTTTTCCACTTCTGTTCATCACGTGATAGCGTTCATAAGAGCTTTAAAGGTTTTGACGCGTGTGGACAGTTGTTGTTTCAAGTCAAAGTTTTACAGGAAAGATTTAAAAGACGAACTTAAAAATTTTGGCATGTCTTCCCGACATCACATAGATGATTTTATGCATGGCCGAATTATTGGAAAGATCGAAGAAGGGTGAAAAATAACAGATGTTGCCAGGGAGTTCTACATCGCTCACAACGTTGTTTCACGGCTGTGGAAGTCATTTAAAACTACTGGAATGTGTAGTAGACGGCACGGGGGAGGTCGTGTTAGAGGTACGAGATGCCTGCAGAAGACAGATATATCGTCCTATCAGCAGAAAGGAACAGGCGCACCACAGCTCAGCAGGTGGTAAATCAGTTTCTTGCTGCCTCAGGAAAGCATATCTGCCGAAAAACTGTTGCCAGACGTTTGAGGGGAGGAGGACTATACACACGCAGACCTGTTGTGTGTGTCCCATTGACCAGACAGCACCGTAATGCCCATTTGCAATGGTGTCGTGAGCATCACAATTGGACTGAACAGGACTGGGCATGTGTACTATTCTCAGATGAGAGTAGGTTCCGTCTGTCATCGGATTGTAGACGCCAACTGATCTGTAGCGAGAGTGGTACTGCTTATCGTCCAGAAAATATCCAGGAAAAGGACCGATATCCGACATGCAGTATGATGGTGTGGGCCGGCATCATGATCAATGGCCGCACGCGCCTACATGTGGTTGCGAATGGGACTATGACGGGCTAACGATACATTAATGAAGTTCTACTTCCTCACGTTCGTCTTTTCCGTGGTGCTGTCGGTGATAAATTTGTTTTTATGGACGACAACGCAACAGGTCATCGAACACTTGCTGTTCAGGATTGTCTAGACAGCGAGGGTATTCAACGTCTCGTATGGCCAAAGCGTTCTCCAGATCTAAACCCCATTGAAAATGTGTGGGATGCTTTGGGGAGGCAAGTTGCTGGTCGAAACTATCCTCTGACAAACAAGAACACCCTCATCCGTGCACTCACAGAGGAATGTAATAAATTGCCTCAAGAGCTGCTGGATAATGTTGTGTAAAGTATGGTACGCCGTGTGGAATGTTGCATCACACTCCACGGTGGACATATCCCGTACTGATACCTTTCTTTAAGGTGTCTGCTGACTTTTAGATGCATTGTTTCATTTCTCCGTACGCAGATCAAATGAACAATTTTTTTTCTTTCAGATGTTTCACAGGTTTTGTACTTTCCAGAACAATAAATATTCTTTATTCTATTATCTGAACAGTGTGGCAACTATATTTTATCCTACTAGGCCTCATGTCTCGCTTAATGTTATGCTACATAGCAATTTGTGATCCGTCCTTAGCAATTGTCCAGCAGTATATATATATATATATATATATATATATATATATATATATATATATATATATATATATATATATATATATATATATATATACAGCTTTGACTTTTTTTGACTAACTTTAAAACTAAAGATTATTTTGCTAACTAATTGTGTACGAAGGTTAAAAATTATAATTTTAAAAATTAATTTTTTTAAAATCTATAAGACATTTAAACGTTTTTATATTGAGAAATTTTCAAATAGAGAAAAGCGTGTTTGTCCACAATTGTTCTTCTCAATAACACACAATGAACAAAGCTCGATGTAAATTTGAATTTCAAATAGTAAAATTAAAGTATTTTTTACTGTATTTCCACCCCCAAAAAACTGGGATTTTTAAGTAAGGTTCTCCAAGTAAAATATATTGCATAAATTAAAACAAAATTTTAAGATACAAGAGCAACATATTAATAAATTAACAGTGTTAAATGCAGTACTAAAAACAGTAAATAGTGCAGAAGTTAAAGTAAAAACTCAGTACTAATAGTACTAAACTAATAGTACTATATACATTAATAATAGTACAGAAATAACTGCCATATACAGTATTTTTAGTTCAAGTAATAACAATACTAAATGCAAAACTTTTAGTACATAAATTACAGTACACTTAAAAAAAGGACTAAATTAATAGTATTAAATACAGTATAATAGTACAAAATTAAGAGTACTATAAATAGCACTTATAGTGTATAAATGGTAGCATTAATATATATTTCTAATCGTCTTGTAAAATACTTTACTTTCTAAAGTTATTTTATTAAACGCAACTCGATCTAATGTAGAGAATTTCGTCTTAGCATATATTAAGAAGTTGTAAGAGTATCATACTAAACATAAAAATGACGAGTTATACTTGCAACCGTTTTTATCAAGTTCGTATACCTGACGAGATTTTCTTTCCTTTGCAGCCGCTACAACTTGAAGAAGCGACCCCCTCCACAACCCCGTATCAAGACTACCACCGTGGGGGACCTCTACACCTATCTGGAGGCCGAACATCTTCGCTACGTGATAGCCAAATTCCACAACGAGCGCCTCAATGAGAAGCGAATGTTGTATGTGTTGAAGAAAAAACCCTTCCACTTCGACTTCCGTTGAGGAGCTACGTTGTTGTGTTTGGTTTCACGTTTAGTTCAAAGCGCTCTTTTACTAGCGTGAAACATATTAAGACTATACAAGTATCGGGTTATTACAACCTGGTCGGAACATCAAGAGGGCTGTGATATGAAAAATATAATTTCATTGCAACCCGGTATGGAACATCAAGAGGGCCGTGATATAAAAACCTAATTTCATTGCAACCCGGCATGGAACATCAAGAGGGCTGTGATGTAAAAAATGCAACTTCATCGCAACCCGTTATGGAAAATCAAGAGGTCTGCGATAAGAAAAATGTAATCTCATCGCAATCCGGTATGGAACAAGAGGCTGCGATATAAAAAATCTAATCTCATCGCAACCTGGTGTGGGACATTAAGAACGCTGCGATATAAAAAAGATGTAATCTCTTCGCAACCCGGTTTGGAGAATCAAGAAGACTGTGATATAAGGAAATGTAATCTCATCGCAGTCTAGTATGGAAAAAGAGGCTGTGTTATAAAAAATGTAATCTCACTGCAACCCGATATGGAACATCGAGAAGACTACGATAAGAAAAATGTAGTCTCATCGCAACCTGGTATGGAACATCAAGAGGACTGTGATATAAAAAAATATAATTTCATCGCAATCCGTTATGGAGCTTCAAGATGGCGGTGATATAGAAAACGTAATCTCATCGCAACCTGGTGTGGAACATCAAGAACGCTGCGATATAAAAAAATGCAATATCGTCACACACACACAAAATCCGGTATGTAATATCAATAAGACTGTGATATAAAAAATGTAATCTCATCGTAAACCGGTATGGAGAATCAAGAGGGCTTTGATATAAGTAAATTTAATCTCATCGCAACCCGTTATGGAACATCAAGAAGGCTGTGATAAAAAAAAATATAATCTCACCGCAATCCGGTATGGAACATCAAGAGGACTGTGATATGAAAAATGTAATCTCATCGCAATCCGGTATGGAACATCAAGAACGCTGCGATATAAAAAATGCAATTTCGTCAAAATCCGGTATGGAATAACAATAAGACTGTGATATAAAAGATGTAATCTCATCACAACCCGGTATGGAGCATTTAGAGGGCTGGGATATAAAAATTGCAATCTCAGTGCATCTGATTTTAATAATGCAATGTATCCGTTTCGCGGAAATATCGCTTTGTAGCTTTGAAAAAGCATAACTTTTTCATCGAATATCGCGGAAGTACACAAACAATCGCTTAGAGTTGGCATGCCAAGCATATCTGATATTATATGTCACATGATCTATATATTTTATGTTAAGTTTACTTTTTAATATGCAAAAAATTAATAAAATACGATTTTAAAAATGATTGTGTTATGTATTTTAAGATTCAAAATTTACTTTTATTACACCAGGGATGGCGAACCAGTGCGTGCTATTGACGACACGTGACACAATGTTTTCAGCACGCCAGGGATCGAAAAGGTTTGCATTTTATTTCAAAGTTCACTATAAAGTATTACGATCCAATGCGAATGATCGGTCACGTGACGGCGGGGAGCACACTCGTTTGTTAATTGACTTGTCTTAGTTATGTCGTAGACTACAATTGCTTACGATGTAAAGTCTGTCCACACATAGCATAGTCAATTTCATTGACACAACTGCATTTTAAAATTTATCTGTGTTACATTTAGGATTTTTAACTGTTATTTAACATGGCTGGTTCAGTAAAAGAGCAGAAAGTAGAAGATAGTAAGTGTAACAAAGAAATTAAAATTTTGTGGACCAAGAAATATGGCATTATTAGTAAAAGAGGCAAAGCGGTGTGTGTCTTATGTTCTGGAATAGTGGTATGCAGAACATCGTCTATAAAACGGAATTTTGAAATAAATTACAAACACTCTTGTGAAAAAATATGAACCACACAAAAATAATGAATTGCTTAGTAACCGTTTGGCAGAGGACTCCAATTCAGCATGTATTCTACAAAAAGTAACATCTTACAATCCCAATATAAGGTATTTGTCATCCAATCTGCAACAACAGAAGTCACACTAATGTTACTTTAATTCGAATTACACGTATAACAAACATTCATCACTATACTGTGCAAAAGATATTTTTTCGTAGTAAATAGTTGTGCTGTTAGTACTTAGTTTTATTGTGTTCCCAATAATCACAAGTCAAAATTATTTGACTGCACGTCTATGCCTCATTAAAGAATTCTTGAGAGAAAAAATGCCACGTTGATCCATAAAGATTCGCCCACCTTGCATTATACATGCACTGTCATTTCATATTCCATGTTAATTTTACAATCAAAGTAAAAATATTTCATATTTTCTATAAGAAAACAAAACAGTTTTAATAAGAAAAATAGTGTTTAATATTTGTTCAGTGTACGTATGTAAATGTAGAGCGCCCTCTAGCGCTCAGAGTGCCTAACGAATCTGTGTAACCTCTGACTCCATCGAGTAAGGAGTCAAAACGAGCGAGCTGAGCAACAAGTAATTAAAACTACAGTCCACTGAGAGACTTTTTTGAGTTTTTACTTGTGTACCCAACATTATGGTCCGTCTCAACCGGAGAGACCTATGCATTGAAAATACGAGGTATGTGCTGTAGTTTTTTGACTTTCGTTAAAAAATCGAACTTTAACGATGTTTAAAGGAGCAAAAAAAAGAAGACTTGAGGCGAATCGCTTCTGAATTAGAGTTGTGTGTGAGTGATAAATTAACTGTTTTAGACTTCATGGATCTTATAAAAAACTGTGATAGATACAAAAATGATCCTGATTCAGTGCATGAGTTAGCAAATTTAATTATCGAAGAAAGAAAGTATGACGAATGTCAACAATTAGAGCTAGAAAAAATAAGAGAAAAGTCTAAGCTTGATTTAGAGCTAGCGAGAATACGAGCAAATGATAAAGACAATAATACTGAAGTTAATTGTAATGATTCCTTTTCTGTGGATTCTTTAATTAAAAGTATCCGCACACTTACAGTGAAAATTCCCGACAAACCTGAGGGATGGAGTTTCTTTTTTTTATCATTAGAACGTGCATTTGCAGCCAAAAGTGTTACTGATAAATTTAAGCCTGAGATTTTGTTAAATTTATTAGGAGAAAAAGCTGCAAATATCATTATATATCTGAACGATGAGGATCTTAAAAATTATGATAAAATAAAGTCCATAATACTCCAAGAATTTGAGCCAACTCCTCAATCGTGTTTAGAGAATTTTAAGAAAGCAACACGGCAAAATTGTGAATCCCATGTCCAGTTTGCGAGTAGATTAACAACAAATTGGGAATACTATTTAAAATTGAGAAATGTTTCAAATTTCGAGGTATTAAAACAATTAATAGTTTCGGACAAAATATTTAGTACTTTAGATAAAGAAACCGCATCGCATATTAGTGTCAGACAAGCAGATAAATGGTTTGATCCTTTAACGTTGGGAAAAGAAATTGATTTATTTTATTCATCGCGAGGAAAACCACTGAGTGAGAATATTAATTATGGTCGCAAAAATCAAAATTCTAAAAATATGTCTAGAGTATTTTTCTCAGATGTCAAGGGAAAAAAATGTGTTTTGTGTCAATCTGATAGTCATTTTTTAAATAAATGTCCTCAATATAAGCAATTATCAGTAAATAAACGGGTAGAACTTGTTAAAAATAATTCCTTGTGTTTTAATTGTTTAAATTTGCATAGAGTCAAGTTTTGTAAATCTAAAGTTCTTTGTAAATGCTGCAAAAAAAAGCATCATTCTTCTTTATGTTTCTCTGGAGACCCAAATTTTACGAGTGAAAGGGTCATTCAACCTTCTTCATTGGGGGGGCAGAAAGAGCCGGAAACAGAGGAATCCTCGATGAGTCAACTTTCAGCGAAGGCGTCTGTGTTCAAACCCATAAATTACATAGGGGAGATTTCGAAAGAGGTGTCTTCTCAGGGTTTAGATCTGTTTACTGCAGTGTTTCTCAAACTGTGGGGCGCGCCCCCCTGGGGGGCGCGATGACCTTACGAGGGGGGCGCGAGCATATCGAAAATAAAAGATTTAAAAAATAATTAGTTTACTGGAACGAATTAAAAAAAATACTTTCAGACATAATAAAAAATGCACTTTTACTCTGATACAATTTATAGGCGCACGCGCGCGATATTAAGTCAACAAAAATAAAAACTTCTTTAATACCTAATTAGCTATCTTTGATTCTATAACCAAATAAAAAAACTTTTATTTGATTTGCTGTAATCCCATGATGAGAGATTTTTTTATTACGCTTTTTTTAACCTAACATACTATTCTTTCAGAGAAAAAACAGATCCCAGACCCAAAATCGAAAATATTTAGGAACATAAAAAATTCATCACTGTCATTATTTTTGAAATACTGCTCATTATAGCTGTAATCGGTTTGAACTTCTAAGTTATTGGTACAGTTAGTTATGACCCCTCTCTTATGTGTTCTCTGTTGCGCTTTTTTCAATGCAAAAGAGTTTTATGATATTTGGAAAACCACGGAGAGCACACACACACAAGCCCATGAAGGATTACTTGGCCAAGACATATTTTTATAAATATTCTCAACATATAAAGCATAACGAAACAAGTTTCACACAATTTTTTTAGCAGTAACATACATATTATCATAATGAATATACTTTTTACCCGGAAGTGGTCGCGCGGGACACACAGATTACGAAATCGTTAATTCTGGCAAAACTGTTTATTTATTACCAAAGAAAAATTGAAAAGTCCTTGAAAGTAGGTAAGTAAACTTTCTCTTAATTAAATTATTCACTGGAATCATGATTTGTATCGTGTACAATAAAATAATTATAAAAAAAAAGGATTGGGGTGACTCAATAACCCCGACCGTATCGAGTGCGTGCCTGCTCTAGGGTTAAAACATGTTGAAGTCTTTTCGCTTTAAATATTAAAAATAATTCAATTATTCTTCATCGATATTTTATATTATTGATCATTATTTACACATCAGTGGCGCACACAAGGGGGTCCGGACCCCCCTCAAAGCCCTTGATTTTTTCCGATTGATTATAATTCTAAGTTTATAGTACGCAAAATTTAATTAAATATTTGTTATTAATGATTAATTTTATTAATTAAGGCTAATTATCTATTTAAGAATTAGCTTTTTACTGTGTTTTGTTCCCGAAAATCGACAAAATCAAAAGGAACCTGATATAAGATTAGTGAACTTTCGACCCCGGTCCCCCTTGAAAAATTCCTGTGTGCGCTACTGTTTAACATCAATTATAAATGCTAATTCTGTGAGGCTTAAAATTACAATTCGCTTAAAACTAATTATAATTTGAGCAACCATTTTAAAAAAATCATTTTACGTTTTTGTAAACATTGTCGAGCACTTGGCTTTGCTTCCCTTACAATTCAGCTATTATATCAATAATGTTTTATTTTCTTATAAATGAACTCGTGCAAAGAGCGGGCACTTCAGCCAGTATACTTGTAATTTATCAGTGCTGCACAGAATATTTTATAACTAATTAATTAATACTAAATTAAGAACAAGTTTAATAAGTATTAATGACGTCCATGAGCTTGTCTTAGAAAGCAAAGTTTTTATAAGGAATGCTTATGATTAGAAATTGACCCCCTGAGTTCTTTTTCTATATTTAGCAGATATCTATATTTTGTCTTCTAAGCAGCTACTGCATTTTGCAATATGTCCAATTTAAAAATTAGAGAAAGGAAAAATAACATAATGATTAACCTATTTTATTTATTTACTTTGCTTAAAAGTAGTATACAAAATTTAATACTTATGTTACTAATTTGTATGATTAATAATTAAGATTGCCTATTGTAGCTTTAGCATCAAAGTGCATTATTATTGCATTCAGTACATTATTAATGTATAAGGGGGGGCGCGAAAAAAATTGTGATCGAAAAGGGGGGCGCCAGTATTGAAAGTTTGAGAAGCACTGGTTTACTGCAACGAGTTACGTAAAATCGAAATCCGTTTTACTTGCAACCGCGATTTGTTTCATTAGAGATTCCTTTGGGAAAATGCAGGAAGTCAGAGCACTGTTGGACGGGGGTTCAACAAGCAATTTTATTTCGCAACAGTGTATGAATAGACTCAATTTAAAAAGAGAGAAAATAAACATTTTAGTTTCAGGATTAAATAATTCAGAGTTAACGATTAAATCGCGCGTTAATGCAACAATTGCAAATAGAGGAAATAGTTATGAAACTAATGCAGACTTTTTTGTAGTGCCGCGAATTACGGATATGATTCCTTCTCAACCATTTAACGTTAGTTTGGGTAATTTCAGTAAAGAGAAATTAGCGGATGAAAATTTCAACATTCCGAGAAATATTGATTTATTGTTGGGAGCAGAAATCTTTTATGAAATTCTTTTACCAGGACAAACAAATCTTTTAAATACAAAATTAATTTTCAGAATACAGTCTTCGCTATATTGCGAGTGGGAGTATTCCAGTTTCTAGTGAAAATAAACATCACTGTGGGTTAATCAAAGATAATGTCGATTTAGAAAAGACAATGAGGAGATTTTGGGAAATCGAAAATGTTGAACCTGAGACAATAAAAAATAAGTGAAACGATAATTTGTGAGGAGCATTTTAAAAAAATCATACTAGAGATAGTACGGGAAGATACATAGTATCTATGCCATTTAAAAAGGATCCAAATTGTTTAGGCCAGTCAAAAGATATTGCCCTTAAAAATTAAATTCTTTATGGAATAGATTAAAGCGTGAGCCTAACTATTTAAAATTATATAGAGATTTTTTAAAAGAGTATAAAGAGCTAGGCCATATGCAAGAGGTAGATGAGAGAGGAGTGTGGAATGTATTTCATACCACATCTTGGTGTTTATCACTCTGATAAAAAAACAAGTAAATTGAGAGTAGTTTTTAATGCGTCGAGTGCAACTACAAACGGTTATTCTTTAAACTCTCTACAATACAATGGGGGAGTTGCTCAAAATGACCTTTTTTCAATAATGGTTCGCTTTAGAAAGCACATATTTGCATTCATTGCGGATGTGCAAAAAATGTATCGAATGATTTGGATTAATCCAGATCAGCGTAAACTTCAGCGCATTCTGTGGAGAGAGAACATGGACGAACCAATAAAAACTTTGAGTTGTCAACTGTGACCTATGGAATAACGAGTGCACCATTTTTAGCGACACGTACGCTAAAACAATTAGCCCTAGATGAAGCAGGGAATTTTCCATTAGGTTCTTCAGTTGTGATGAGTGACATGTACATTGATGATGTACTTACCGGTGCAGAGACCTTATTAGAAGCAAAAGAACTGAAAAATCAACTGATCAATATCTTCGCCAAAGGAGGTATGGTTTTGCATAAGTGGTGCGGAAATAATACGGAATTGATTGAGGTTTCCGAAAATTATGATTTTTCAGATTCATCAGAGATAAAAGTGTTGGGTGTTTATTGGAACCCCAAGCATGATTGCTTCTCCTTCAGAGTAAAAATAGACTTGCACGAATTAAATACCAAACGGGATGTTTTGTCAACCATCGCCAGGATATATGATCTTTTAGGTTTTTTAGGTCCTGTGGTGGCGAAGGCGAAAATCTTCCTTCAAAAATTATGGATGCTAAAGATTGATTGGACAGATTTGCTTCCAGATACAATCAATAGAGAATGGCGACAATTTGTCGAATCACTTCAGGTAGTAAATGACATCAACATCAATCGATGCATTGTGGTAGAGCAACCGGAAGTGATCGAGCTGCATGGATTCTCCGACGCGTCCCAGTCAGCATATGGAGCTGTCGTCTACTGCAAATCCATAACCTCAGATAGAAAGATGCTTGTACATCTTATTGCCAGTAAATCCCGAGTTGCGCCTACCAAGCAAACAACGATTCCCAGACTTGAGCTTTGTGCCGCTGTGCTGTTAGCAAAATTAGTGCATCGTGTCAAGCAAGCTTTGAAATTAAATGTGACTAATACTTTTCTTTGGAGTGACTCCATGATAGTTTTGTCATGGTTAAGGAAGGAGTCATATCAACTAAAAACCTTTGTGGCTAACAGGATTGCTACAATCCAGGAGATGACTTCCAGTCAGCAATGGCGTTATGTGGCAACAGAGGACAATCCTGCCGACTTCGTTTCCAGAGGAATGGATTCTCTAAAACTTAAAACCTGTGAGTTGTGGTGGAATGGTCCTAAATTTCTGATGAGCAACCAGTACCCACAACGACAAATTCCTGTTGCAGTGATCAAGGATCCAGGTGAACTGAAAAATTGTAGTGACTTTTCTAACTTTTTTCTTGATTCTGCTACTAACTCTTTTGTAAATAATTTACTTAACCTTAGTAATGACTATTTTAAAACTATTCGTGTCTTAAGTTTTATTTGTAGATTTGTTTATAATTGTAAGAGCAAAGAAAGCAAAAGAATTGGGCCTCTAGATTTAGGAGAATTAAAAAAGGCTGAACAGCTTTTATTGAAATTAGTACAAAAGGAAGAGTTTAAAGTAGAGATGAATGGTATTCAAAATTCTGCCATGGTACCTTCCAACAGTCGAGTAAAAACACTCAATCCATTTATTGATAGTGAAGGGATTTTGAGAGTTGGAGGTCGATTGAGAAATAGTGATATTAATTATAACCAGAAATTTCCAATTCTTTTGCCTTCGAAACATAAATTGACTTATTTAATAGTTGAGTATTTTCATAAAAAATTTTTACATAGTGGTCCACAATCCTTTTTATATGAGAGAAGGCAAAATTTTTGGATATTGAATGGCCGTAATATTTGTGGAAAAGTTGTTCATAATTGTGTAATTTGTTGTAAGGCCAATCCTACTTGCATTGATCAAATAATGGCTGACTTGCCAAAGGATAGAGTTATCAAAAATTATCCATTCAATGTGTCAGTGTGGACTTCTGTGGCCCCTTTTACATTAAGTATAAAGGGCAGAGAAAAGGTGTATATAACAAAATCTATGTTTGTATATTTATATGTTTTGTTTCTAAAGCTGTGCACTTAGATATTGTGACTGATTTAACCTCTAATGCATTTATTGCTACACTTAAGCGTTTTATATTTAGAAGAGGTAAATGTGCTAAGTTGTATTCTGATAATGCAACAAATTTTGTGGGTGCAAATATAGAACTTAAAAAAATGCTTAATTTGGTGTGTAAACCTGATGAGGCACTTGCAAGTTATATGGCCTCTGAAGGAATAGATTGGAAATTCCTCCCCCCTAGAGCCCCAAATTTTGGAGGTCTTTGGGAGGCAGGCGTTAAATCTTTTAAGTTATATTTAAAGAGAGTAGTAGGTAACATTAGATTAACATATGAAGAGTTTCTGACCGTGATTGTCCAAATAGAGGGGATGTTAAATTCTCGTCCTCGTGTCCCATTATCTTCTGACTTAGATGATTTAAATGTATTGACTCCTTCTCATTTTTTGATAGGTAGATCAATTACATCAATTGTTGAGCCTGATTTAACTAATTTAAATGAAAATAGGTTGGATAATATTGGCAGAAAATTACAAAAATAATTCAATTAATTTGGAAAAGATGGAGTGTAGACTGTCTAAATAGTTTGCAGCAGAGAAATAAGTGGCATTTCGAGAAAAAGAATGCTAAAATTGGAGATATGGTTATAATAAAAGAGGATAATTTACCTTCATGTCAATGGTCATTAGGTAGAATCAACAATATTTATCCAGGAAAGGATTCTAAAGTAAGAGTAGTGGAAGTCAAAACCACTAGAGGTATATTTAAGAGACCCATTTCGAAACTGTGCATTCTACCAATTGAAACAGTGTGTGTGTGAAGTAGCATATATAACCCTTCAGATAGTAATGTTTGTGTGTAGAATAGTAATTTTTTTTAAAATTCTGTGTGATTTATCAATTGCTTTATACATTGTCTTCATTTGTATGCTGTTTTGTTTGTATTTTGAAGTATTGTATTTCTGTGTGTTATCTTTATGATTATGTTCTATGTAAATCTTGCATGTTGAAAAACATTGCAAGGCCGGGCGGCATGTTCAGTGTACGTATGTAAATGTAGAGCGCCCTCTAGCGCTCAGAGTGCCTAACGAATCTGTGTAACCTCTGACTCCATCGAGTAAGGAGTCAAAACGAGCGAGCTGAGCAACAAGTAATAAAAACTACAGTCCACTGAGAGACTTTTTGAGTTTTTACTTGT
>BMAU01009360.1:0-286023 GCA_019973935.1 Trichonephila clavipes
GGCCTCTCAGATGTGTTCCACTTACCGCAACTCACTGTCACCTGCGATTAACCTGGAGTAGAGAGCATGCATTGTGGACACCACAACAGTGGTCTTGTGTGATGTTTTCCGACGAGTCCAGGTTTAGTTTGCAGTGTGATTCTTGCCAGACTTTAATATGGAGAGTGCCAGGTACCCGTTACCATCAAGAAAACACCATTGAACGACACTGTTACGTGGTGCAGGATGGTTTCTCGCGCGTTTGGGGAGGAATTATTCTTGGTTCCAGAACTGACTTTGCATGTTCAGAGTGTAACGATGACAGGCCACATCTATTGGGATGTCATTCTGGAACAACATGTATGTTTGTTTCGGGGCGCCATGGGTGCTGAATTTCTGTTTATGGATGACAACGCCCGGCCCTCATCGCGGCAAAACATTGTAGACGAATGCCTTCAATCGGAGGATATCACCCGTATGATCGGGCTGTAGCTGCATACCACCGGACTTGAATCCAATAAAGCATGTGTGGGATATGCTTGGTCGGCAAATTGTAGCCCATCAGTCCCCTCCCACCTGTCTGCCGGAACTTCGGAGGGCATTTCTTGATGAGTGGTGTAATATTCCCCAAGATCAGATTGATAATTTGATACTCAGCATGCCTAGGCGTTGTAAGGCCTGTATTGCATCGTCCGGGAGACATACTCCGTATTAACCATCATACTAACCATGTTATACTGTTTTTTGTAAATAGTTTCTTTTGAAATTTGCTCCTGGAGTAAAAATCACAATTTTTATTAATTAATTATGTCAAACATACAGCATCTTTTTTGCTCTTTACCTTTTGTTTAATAAGTAGACTTTACAAATAATTTAAATTTGTTTTACTTCTGTCCCTTTCTTTGCCTGAACGTCATTATCCTTAATTTATGGACATGAGTGTATACGATTAATTAGTTAGCAGTAGTTTGTATTTAGCGTTTTATTTCTGACGGTATATTAGTAAGGAAGTACTTTTTTTCTATTTATACATAGGTCTTTGTTTCTAAAATACATTAATATTGTCGTATTAAAATAACGTAATTTCGGACGTATAGTACGCGGACTATCTGACGATTTTTGAATTTTTTTTATATAAAATCGTGGCTGTGGACTATACGTGCGAAATTACGGTACATTACCTATCCCCATGTCAGTGCTTTCCAATCTCTTTATCGTCGCAGACTGATCAGCAATTGACAACTTTACAGCAGCCAGCTAAGTGTGGGATGTTGATTGTTTATATTTAAAATTGTTTAATTTAACTATATTTAAATATGCCTTCAGAATAAAATACAGTTGCATCCAAAAATGCATAAAGTGGTTTAACATGGAAAGTCGCACAAACCTGAAAGAAATATACCAGAGGTGCACAACCTTTTTAGGATGAGGAGCTAAAAAATTTAATAGGATCTCATATTGAAGGCCAAAGTATTATGCGATGGCAAATATGTTATAAACGTGAAAACACTGTTTTATGACAATACACATTTATCACAATTATTATTTTACTTTATTTTTACTTCATGTACACATTATACAGTTGGATAAATGGATGAAGCACAAACACTTTTGAATGATTAAAATACTTTAGCTAAAAAAAAGATTCCCTGCAAAAGGTGGCAAACTTGAAATTATATAACAAAGGAAAATTTTTTGCTAATTATGCAGAGGACACAATTTAAATTTTGAAAGAAAAATTAGTACTTGAATTTGTAAAGTTTAATGAGATGGTTGAACTGAATATTTGAAGTTATTGATTTTACATCGGGCTTAAGACTTGTGGTAGGCAATATGTAGAACAGAAGAAAGGTTCTCATCTGCTATTCTATTTCTTATTTTTGATTTGCTTAAATTCATTAGTGAGAAGGTTTGCCCACAAATGTAAGTGCTGCCAAAGAAAATGGCACATACACCCGCATTTTGCTATAAGTACGAAAAAATTATCAGGCAAGATTTAAAAAAAATTCTAATATCGATTTTTCTTTTTGAATTGATTTTTGATAACATCAGAATTCTGTAAATCAATTAAGGCTAACTGTATACTCATCCACTAGATTTATATCAACAGAAAATGGAGACGAAAAGACATTGCTTCATGTGCAAAATTTTTCATGCATTTTTGGCAGTAGGGAAGTTTGCAAAATTTTTAGTTTTCAGCTGGTTTTGAAATAAACATAATTTTTCTTTAAATATCTTTATGTTATTTATCAATTGAAAAATGAATTGATTCATTCCTTGTAGCTTTGTGTTTAAGTCATTCAAATGGCCTGTTATGTCTGTGAGAAAAGCCAAATCACAATGGAAACTTGATTATTTTAACCTTCTAGTATTTCTACCACAGTGACTTAGAAATGTAACAATTTCATCGAAGAGTTCCATAAAACCCTTAAGGGCAACTCCTCAGCTGAGCCATCTAACTTCTGTGTAATAAAGAATATCAGAAGGCAGATCACTAAAATCTTTTAAAAATTCTTTAAATTGCCTATGTTTGAGGGCATTACAACGAATAAAGTTAATTGCTTCAGATACACACTGCATTAAGGTTGCAAATCCTAATTCTTTACCACAAATTCTCTTGATGAATAATGCAACAGTTCTACACCACAGTGGGCAAAGCGCTCTTTTAGCAGCATAACCATTCCCATTTTCGTGCCAATCATTGATTTTGCTCCATCTGTAGTAATGCTAATACAATTGTACATGTTTAAGGAAGCTGCATTGCACAAATGTATCAAACTAGGAAGAAGCTCACTTCCAGTAGTTTGCCCCTTTATGGGAAACATTCCAAGAAGTTCTTTCATAACACAAAATTTTTTATCAGTTTCATGAACAAACACAAGCAATTGGCTAACTGATGTTCGATCTGGAGATTCATCAACAGCCAAAGAAAGATATACAAAGTTTGAAGCGGCTAGTTTTACTCTATTTTCAATGTCCTCATTCAACTGATGAATTCTTCTTTGAATAACAATTCTATTTAAGCTTATATTTTCAAATTTCCTTTTTGCTTCAGGACAAAATTTTTCAGATGCAATTAACACTTTTTAACAAAATGACAATTGGTGATTGGCCGAACTTCTTTAGTGATAATTTCAGCAACACCTATGCTCCCTTCCACTCATATAAATTCAAGCTAACTATAAATTTTTGAAAAAAATTTGCTTGACTGCTAAAAGATTTTTGAGTTGTTCGATTTTTTGCGATCGTTCATATCTTTTCATAGATGCAAAATGTTTATGCTTTGTTTTATAATGCCACTTTACGTTATATTTTTTTGCCACAGCAATCTCGCAACTATATATTAAGCATGTGACAGTATCATTGTAATAGATAAAACAGTATTTATCTGTCCATGCATCTTGAAATTTCTGTTTTTGAAAATCATCTCTTTTTTCTTTATTATTATCTAAAATATTTTATACAGCTGTATAAATAAATGATACAAGACTAAAATTGTGAAATCAAAAAAGAATATCAGATGCATTCTGTGACAGAGATTTCAACATTCCCGATCTATTAGCAAAACCATGGGGTTCTTTAAAAGAACAATCATTGCAGCTAAGTATAAGTTAAAGTTATTATTGGTAACACTCACCATGAAGAAAAACATAAGTTTGATAGGTACTTTTGATTGGCTCAGCATAATTTCGAATTGAGACTGTTATGGAACGCCTGCATGAATATGCATTTGTTCTTCGACCTTCTGTACATGCAAACTATGCGATGGAAGAAATAATGGCTTCCAGTGATCACGTCCGTGAGCTTTTCCTATACAAAAAACTCGTACTCACTGATAGCCATGAAGGAAACATATTGAAAAGCCCCGTAATAAATTGGAAAAAAAAATTATGAATAACTGTAAAACAATTATTTGCTATAATACTGTTTTCATACACATTTTTTCCCTGTTTAATTAGCAAAGATCAATTCCATTTTAGATTACTCTTCTTTTATAAGACATTTGAGGGCCAACTTTAAAAGCTTCGTGGGCCAAAATTGGCCAGTGGGCCTTAGGTTGTGCATCCCTGAAATACATCATAGTAAACAAAACAGAAATAATGTTTCTTGGGCAGCCTGGTACCATTTGATCCATGGACCAGGCAGCTTGGGGTTTGGAACCACTGCCCCATCTGATTTTCAATTGCAATATTTTCAAGTCCCAAAATATTCCATTATTCATATATATAGTGGAATATACAGGAATACAGCTCAAACTCAATCTCAGTGGCACAACAGCCCATGAGGGCCAGGTCCTACTGTGTCCATTCCAGTATACTTGACTATTGGGGCACTGAGGTGCATGAGCAGATGTCCTGATCAGGTGGTCAGTCTGAAGTGAGACCCCCAGAAAGCTTGGTACTCATTTACTGACCCACTGCAGTAGGGATGAAAGGCTGAGTTGACCTTGCTTAGCTCACGAGCAGAACCTGAACCTGTGGTGTGGAAGCACAATATGCTACCACTCGACCCCTATGCCTTTAGGACTACAACTAGTGGCAATGAAAATACTAATTAAATGCTCCCCTGTAGTGAACATGTTAAAAAATGGATAGAGCGTTGTAACACGGAAACATTACCACAGTTGCTCTATAGAAAATATTGCTAAGTTATAGACTGAGTTCTACCTCATATAATCAAATAAATATAAGACATTTTTTATTTTAGCAGCTTTGAATATTAGTTTTGAATTCTTAAATAAAAATATAAAAAGGAAAAATATTCACCATAGAGATTGGAAAATAAGTTAAATGCTTGTTCACTAATATTTTGACAAGAAAATCGTTGCAAGTTTGGAAGAATATATTGGTCTACTAGGTGTTTTTTAGTCCAATCCCATGTTTCATATGCAGCAAAAATTATTAAGGGTGAAGTCAATTTCCATGAATTCTCTATGGAGTCTGAAAAAAATAATAATAAACAGTTTAGAAGACTTTTTATATATAAAATAGAAATGTGTACAACAAAAATGCATATTTTATCCCAATAAACTTTCGATCTTTTAAAAAAAATTTATTAGAATCTAGCAAAAAGCAAAGAATTATAAAACTAGAGTACAAATCGTACATGATATATATATATATATTATTTAGTTTAATGATTTTTTAATATTTAAATTCTAAATATATAATTCTTTCCTTTCCTCTTGGTACATAGTATGACAAATTACAGGTGAAGGTTGGCTGGCCGCAAAACTTGTTTAAACCTGCAATCCTGGTTCCTAAGGCCAGGAGTTTGTCTTTATACTATGTGCCTTCTTCCTAATTTTAGTTATCTTAGGTATATAACTATATGTTTATTTTTATATTTTTGTTTATATAATTGTGTATATGTATATATATGTATAAATTTATATATATGTGTATGTATATGTATATAATTATATATTGAAATTTTTTTATATTGGATTATATATATATATATATATAGTCTAATTCTCTACAAATAAGAGATAAACATTCATCAATCACATTCGAAAAAAACACAGACTGTAGAAAGATCATACAATGAAGGACACATGAGTAGCAGAGATTAAAAATTATAAAATGGATCCTGCAGTATTATAAACATTGTTGACTTAGGACAGCTAATATATAAAATAATTTATATAAAAGTGGGGTTGAACATGTTTTTTGGCCAGCCAAACTTGCCCCTTTATGTAAATGATACTGAGCAAAAACCTATTGAAAGTAATGGATAGGAATATCTAAATCCATTACAAGATAGAGGTAACTTACCTAAAAATTGCACTTGAAAAATGCAGAGCCCGCGCTAAATCTGAGTGCAATAAATAAGTTATTGCCAGATTCTGGACCCTAATGCGGATTTATAGCATGTGAATGGCTGAAAAGTAGCACTTAACAAAAGTATAAAAAGAATAGAAACAAAAATTAATAAGAGAGTTACAAATTACCATAACTTTAGTGACACTAGAGTATATATGAATTAAATAATAATAAGTAATTTTAACTAATATTATAATATGGAGGTAACTATAACTATGTAAATTTATAGTATTAAACTATTATTAATTTAAGAATTTGTAATCCTTACAATTTTGAATAGTTTTATTTTTATAACTATTAATAAAATTAATCGGGTATTTCTGATTTATGCAATATTTAGTTAAATGTTTATAGTTATTTATTATTTCTGATTTTTTGACACCAGAAATTTATTGCGTTGTATATAATTAATAACAATATTTCTGAATACAGAAGTATGTACATTACTCTCCCAATGTGGAACTTTTATAATATTGAATTTAAAATCTTCTCTTTTATCATAAATATTAGAAACTATTACATTATCTATTAATTTGATATGTATGTCAAGAAAATTTACTTTATTGTTGTTACTATTTGTCTGTATTAAATTAAGATATTGTGCATAAAAGTTAGTATTAGGTACTAGCTGGTATACCCGTTCTTCGCACGGGTGAACTGAAAAATTAAACAACACAGATTGAAGGAAAAAGAAGTTTTTAATGAGTTAATTTTATGTGAATTGCAAATTAAACAAAAAAGCTTTTTGCATATCTCAGCTAAACAAAAAAGAAAGAAAAAAAACACCTTTTGTTAAATTTTAAGTATGTAGATCTAATAGCTGATAAAAAGGATTTTTTTATTTATAATTCCTCGTAACACTCTTTGAGGGTCGATTTTTTCAAAATACCTCCCTAAGCTGATCTCTGCTCACCAAAAGTAACACATTGTTAAAAGTTTTGCGTAATGAACGCTTAAAGTAGTGTAAATAATTTATATTTGAAAGTGTAATACATTAATATTACTTTCTGCTGTATTTATTTTATTTTAAAATTGTAATATTCGCAAGCAACGCCGTTTCTTAAATTATAATCGCGATTCAATGAAAACATAGCGAAATGTTAACGATAGAGTCAAGTTGGCAAATGCCTAGCAGCTACTTTCGTAGCTCGAGCTTTATTAGAGCTTTGTGAGACCCGCCGTGTAGGGGAGCGATGCACGTTAATACTTTATCCAACCTCATTATGATTTACTGCAGTTTTTTTCATACAATATTTTTTTTTGGATCACTACATTTACAAATTAAGGTATATACATAAACAAAATACTCCACTTTGGAAAATTTAATCCGTTAGAGCTAATAAATTAATTAAAGATATTCCACTGCAAAATTAATTATATATACCATTCACTTAAAATAAGTAGTCAAATCATTTTCTAAGGTCTTCATTAACATACAAAAACATAAGACACTTAAATTTTGACAAACTATTTTTTCCGCTAAAATACTCATCATGGAACCCGTGCTGCCATATATCTTGTAAGAGTGGATTTCAAAGAATATTCCTTCTAAGTTGGTGTGGTGTGGTAGTTAGGAGAAGAGGGTGCCAGCTCAGGTGTCGTCCACGTCACTTGACCATGGTTCAAAATTACGTGATCCGTTGCCCAAAAGCCCCTCGTAGCTGAACAGTGCACCATTAATATTCACTCACTCGCACACTCCAAGAAATACAGAACAATAGTTATTGCGTTTTTAAGTGTAAAAATAATTATATCTGCCTATTCAATTAAAATTAAAGCGTTATAATTAACTACTAATCACAAACAAATTTTGAAAATTTGTCCAAATGATGCAGTGTGAAAGAGAAAGTTTATTTACTTTAAGTATCAGAACTGATAAAAGCATTTATTTGGAAAAAAGATCAATTTCTTACTACCAAATGTGCATAATAAAATCATAAAAAAAAAACCCATTAAAATAAAGAGAGATTTATAACAACCTCTCCCTTCAAAACTTAATTTTATTCTGAAATAAAAAAAAATAGGCATTATGCTGATCAGTGGAAATAATTAGAAGCGAGCACCTTGCATAGCCAAAACAAAAAAAAAGTTTCACAAACAAAAGATAGATATATGCTGATGTGGGCTTTTTTGCAGCGCAAGCTAGAATTGCTCGCAGATGGCTGAATTTTTTTCTTACTTGACAAATATCATTATATTTTGGACACTTCATACAATATCTTTATAAATTATAGTCTTTGCTATAAATTATAGCCTATGTGCTATTCTGATGTATAAACTATATTACTGTAAAGTTTCATTAAAATCCATTCAGTTGTTTTTGCGTGAAAGACCCACAAAGATACTCACAAACTTTCGCATTTTTAATATATTAGATAAAATTGACTTGCTTGCCAAAAATCATTATGTCTTCTATATAACGATAAATATAATATTTAGAATTATTAATGTAACTATACTATCAAAATAACGTAAGTATGCATTGGCAAGACAGTTGCTCACAGGGCCACCTTGTGGCAAAACTTTAATCTGCAGATAATAGTTACCCTTATGAAATATATAGTTCTCTTTAAGTACAAACCTAAGTAGTGAACTAAATCTATCATAATTAACACTATTAAATAAATTATCTTTATGCAAATTTACAAGTATATTAATCATATCATCAATATTACTAGAGTTAAAAAGATCTTCAAAATCTAAACTATAGACTGAATAAATCTTTTTATCTTTCATTAGTTCAACAGGTAATTTACTATTTTTAAGTATGACTGTGGATTTAAGATTGTTTATTGTATCATAAAATATTTCATGGCGAATTTTGCCTGTTTTGCTGATATATGTATTAAATCCATTTGTCACTGTCCTAAATTTGACTGTGTCTTTATGAAATTTGGGAGTAAGAAATACATGTGGAAATTTAAAACTATTATTAATTTGAATTCTTATTTGTTTATGAAAAGCCAAAATTAAATGATTTATTTCTCAGTCAGAAAATGATGACTTAATAAAAGCTGTATTATCAAATTAACTGTTGATCATTAAATTATAATAGTATTTACATATGAATGCAAAATTACCTGGCACTTTATCAACATAAATTATAATGAAATTATTTTGTAATTTTTTAATCTGATTTTTAATATCATTAAAAAAGATTTTATTATCTGTACCAAAGTTATATTTATTAAGCTGAGGAATATTATTATTGAATACTGTGAATGCCTCTATAGGCCTACTATACTTAATAGCTATTTTGTATATAAATTGCTCAATATCATTATATAACTGATTTTTTATAATTTTATTATTATTTGAAATCATTAATCTAAAACCAGTACCTTTATTCATTATGTTTCTAAGATTGTTGTCTTTTACAATATTGAGGTCACCAGTAACAACATGCTTGTGATGTTTATCTATGAATTCTTTAATGTCATTACATTTACATATTAAGTTTTCTTGTTTTATAGGCACATTATAGTTAAAAATTGATCTACCTATTTTTTTTTATTGTATTTAAAAGCTTTTTAATAGTAATATTTTGTATTGGGAAAGATGACGTGTTTTTTAAAAATACCAGAAAAATTAATATTATCATATGATTTATTCATATATAAAAGTGTACAATATTCTATTTGATAATCTTTATTTGCATTAACTTTTATTTTATGTTTCAAAAATTTGTGAATGTCCTTTATAATATGCAAAGCATGGCAATCTTTAATTTTATGTGAAATTAGAACTTCTTCTGTAATACATAATTCTGTCTTACTGAGTCCAATTATAAAAGATTTAATATGTTTTATGTTAAAATCATTATCAAAGTTATTACAAATATCTATAATCCTATCTGTAAGTACTTTATTGTCTCTACTTAATATTTTAGTTCTAGCCCCTCTAGTTTTTCTTTTATTAGTTACTTTATTAATCCCATGATTGTAATAATAATCTTGAGAATTTTATTTAATTGCATTGAGAATATTTTTTCCTTGGTATAATACATTAAGTTCATAAGGATAAACTCAATTATAATATTTAATATAATAATTTTCCCACCATAATCTTTCTTTAATATCAGGAACAACTTTAATAATATTGAGTGAAACATGTTCAAAACCATGTGTACTAAAGTGTCTTACTTCTATTTTATTTGAATTTTTAATACTATTGAAGTATTTAGTATCTGACCTATGTTGATTAATTCTAATATTAATTTTATTAGATGTCTGTCCAATACATTTAAGTTGGCAATTATTACACGTCAATAAGTAAATACAGTTATATGTTTTACAGAAGGTAAATTTAGAATCCTCTTTGATTTGATCATTATGGATCATTTTACAAGTTTTACATCTTTTGTCGCCACATCTTTTGTAAAAAGGAATTTTACTATTGCCAAATTTACTATTTTGAAGCTTACTATTTTGAAGTACCTATTACATTTGAAAGCATTAAAGTTATTTGAAACATTATTGCAATGCAAAAAATCTTTTTTAGAATTCTTTAAGTATTCCTTATTCCAGAATACTCTACAGTAGTATTATATAAGAAAAACATTATAGAAAAACAGTAGTATTATATGTATTAAAAAACTCGTAGAATCTCTACAATGACCTGCAGTCAAAACTTTGTCACTATCTACTGTGTTCATCATTTCTGTAGTATATACAGTTAATAAACTAGCCTAACAGATTATAAAATACTACCATATATTAGAATATGAATTGCTAAAAATATAAACTAACTAATTAGCCTACCAATATAGCAAAATAAAACGTTTTAATGGTTGCTTACCATCGATGCTACATATACAATTAATATATAATCCATAATATATATATATATACAGATAGCTATAGAACCTAAGTATAACTATTCAAGAAAGGAAATATTAGGCACAGTAGTACAATAACAAACTCCTGGCCGTAGGAACCAAGATTGCAGGTTTAAACAAGTTTTAGGGCTAGCCAATCTTCACCTGTAGTTTGTCTATACGAAGTACCAAGGGGAAAGGAAAGAATAATATTAGGAGAAATTTAAATATTACAATCACTATACTAATAAAATATAACAATAAAATTATAGCCTACTAGTATTCACAGTATAGATTTAAAGTCGATGCAAAAGGTAAATAGTAAGACTTACTTCGTGAGTGTGTGTGTATCAACTGGTTATATTTCCCGCCAAATACAACAGAGGAAAAACAGTACCGCATAAAGTTAAAAATTATGATAGAATAATATATAAAGTCTATATATATATGTAAGTTTAAAAAATCATAAATACATATTGATATTAATATTTGTGAAAAATAAATGAATACAAGAAATATTTAAATAATATTAATTTATTAACATGTGGCACCATCTATTGAATAATTAGTTAAAAATACTAGTATTAAAACATGTCAATAATAGTTAATAATACAAATTGTATATCACTGAGAACTATTAGAAATATATTTGTAAAAAGAAAGTTAGCAGGATATCCATGTCCAATAAATTGTTTAATAAAACTATTAAGATTTAAATAAATATTAGCTTTATTGCTAACTAATAAATTATGATAAATATAGTTAAAAATATTTCTATATATAGATATAGATAAATTTGAATTCCAGTAAGACACTTTAAGAATGGGCATCTCTTTTATCATAAGTATTACTATGTAATTTCAAATCCTTAATATACAATGTTACATCATCTAAGTAATTAGTTTTAATTGGATTATTATTAATTTTAATTAAGTTTAAATAATCCGGATAAAAATATTGGAATTGAAATTATCATTTTTACCAAAAATAATCAAATCATTAATATATCTAAAAATGTAAGTCATTATTAATAATATAATTATATTCATAAAAGTGTAAATATAAATTAGCCAAGCTATTGCTTGCTGGGCCTCCTTGTGGCAATCCTTTATTTTGTTTATATAATGAACCATTAAAAAAAATTAATGTAATTTTCTTTTAAGACTAAATCTATGAGAGTTTTTAAATTTGTTAAAATTAATATTAAGATTATAAATACTGTGGTTTTCTAAAATTACTTTAATAATATCATTGATATCAATGGAATTGAAAAGATATTCAAAGTCATAACTATGAACTGAATAAATATTTTTATTTTTAAAACAATCTATAATATCTTTACTATTTTTTATAGCTTTATTACATTGCTGATTAATAAAGTTTTGTATAATATTATGAAGTTATTTGCCTGCAGTAGTAATATATGTTTTAAAACCATTTGTCACAGTTCTAAATTTAACAGGACTTTTATGGAATTTTGGTGTTAAAAATATATATGGAAACTTAGTTTTAGGAACGCAAAAACCTATTTTTTTATAAATAGCAATAATATGATTACTAATTTCATTATGTGACAAATCTAATTTTGTAAAAGATTCATTATTTAAAAAGTGTTCATTAAGCATATTATAATAAAAATACTTACAAATCACAGCATAGTTACCAGGTACTTTATATATGTAAACTATGATAAAATTCTTTTGTAATTCATAAATTTTCAGTTTTATATCTTTAAAAGTAAATTCATATTGAGAATGGTAGCTAAATTTCATAAGGTCTTTTAAAATACTGTACAGCAAATGCCAGTATAGTGTAGTCCATATTTAATTGCAGATTTTGTAATAAAATTATCTATATCTTTATTAATTTGTGTTTTAACAGTACTGTTGTTATTAGAAACAGTTAATCTGAAACTAGTGCCTTTACTCATGCTATCCTTTACAGTTTTGTCATTGATTATATCTAAGTTGCCAGTAACTACATGTTTATGAAGACCATCAATAAAATCATTATATTTTTTACATATACAATCTTCTATGTTAATAGAAGACAAACTATTGTTGTAATTAAAGATAAATCTGCCCATCATTTTGTTACATTTAAATGCTTTCTTAACCACATTTCTAACAGGAAAAAGTGACAAATGTCTATTAAATACATTAGAAAAATTAATTTTGTCAAAAGTTTTATTCATGAATAATAAAATTGCAGTACTCTGTAATAGGCTCATTAATTTTCTCAACATTTATTTTGATTTATATATATATATTAACTACATAATCATTAATATCTTTAATAATGTGTACTGCATGACATACCTTTAAGGAATCATTATTTAAGATTTCATTTAACACAATACAATTTCATTTTTATTAAGACCAAACATGAAGTATTTTATCTTCTTGATATTACAGTTTTTTTTCAAAATCATCAATAACTTTAATATTATCAGTTAATGATTTTTTTATCTCTATTTTTCCTTTTAGTTCTTTTACTTCTAGAATTTCTTTTGGAATTATAAAAAAAAGAATCTTTATTATTACTCTGTAACAGTATTTGCAATGTATTTTTAGCAAAATACATAACATTAAGACCATATGGATGTATTGTATTAAAACTCCTAATAAAGTGATTTTCCCACCATAATTTGTGCTTAGTATTTTGAATAAGTTTAATGATAGACAGTTCAACATTTTTGAAATCATGCAAATGAAAGTGTCTAAGTTCAATTTTATTACAATTATTGGAAGTATTCAAGTATTTAACATCATGTCTATGTTGATTAATCCTAATGTTAATAGTATTTGAGGTCTGGCCAATATATTTATACTGACAAACTTTACAATTTAAAAGGTAAGTACATATATATACCTTCATGAGAGAAGGTAATGATGAATTTGTGTACTTTCAAAACAGAAAAATCAGAAAAAATTTCAAAGATCTAGATTCTGCTCTATTACAGTCAATTAACTCATGAAAAGTACAAGTTATACTTATTTTGGGTGCTTTGTGTTCTGACAAAGTAAGACTTTTTCATGAAATGAAAAAGTCTGTCAGGTTCATGAAATCCAAAAAATTTACCAGTTATTTCAATCCAAAGGGAGCATAGATGACAGGGGACATTTTTCTCCGATAGTTCAATGAACTGCTTGTTTCCGAAGTCAAGAAACACAAGTAAAAAGTTAAACCCCAAAACAATATTGCTTTTAAACAGTGCCTCTTCACACCCAAATGAAAGATATTAATGCCTGATAATGTATTGTTAACCCATAAATTTTTCCCATTTCCTCATTTTTTAAACATTTCTCCAACACACGTTTTTGGACAAGAGGAAGGAACTAGATTTTTAATTTTAGATCAAGTAAACTGAAAAGATAGATAATTAGTACATTTTTATTACATCATTATAATCCAGAAAAAAAATTACAACAATTAACAGCAATTAAACATTTTTTATACACAGGCATTATAATTATACTTTAAGAGAAAGTTATAGTGATATAAAGATAAACAAGTTTAAAGAACACTATTCTAAACTTTTAACTGCAAAATATGTGGTGTAAAGATTTAAGCAGTTTAAATATCTTACCTTGAAAACATTCAAACAGAATTTTCTCCTTCAATATTTTAATAGTTCCATCTTTGTCTGATATATTACTCGGAACAGCAAAATACTCTGACATAAATTCCGAATTACAATACCAAGTACATGCGACAGAGGTTTCCAACATTTTTGCACTCCATATGCAATAGATCCTCGTTAGATGTTTTCCTTGTCTAAATGAAACCAGAGAGCAATTATTATCTCAAAAACTAAATAAATGAAATGAAAAATAATGAGATAATATGTACAAGTTGACAAAGAATCAGTTATAATTAAAATTAGAGAACATCAGATAAAATTTTACTAAGGTTGATATAATACAAATATATTTAATATAATTATATGATATTTAAATACCTTTTAAAAACATACAGTATTTTAAGCCTTTAAGCAAAAATTTGACAATTTCCTTGACAAAAAATACTTAAAATAATCAATGCTATTGATTTTTTCTTTTTTAATATTCAGATAAAAGTTTTCGATATTTCTATACACACACATATTCAGTGCTGGCAAAAACAGTGGACACTTTAGTGCCTGTTTACTTCATGGGTACCTCATTCGAACAAGAGTTTTCAAACAATGCCACAAGTTTTCGATAGGGTTGAAGTTGGGGCTCTTTCCTGGCCAGGACAACAATGATATTCAGTCAAGAAACAATGACATTAAGTAAAAAAATAGACTGGACACCTAGAAAGAGATGTGGGATGAAAAGGTGGTTTTTCCTATGTTAAAATTTCAAGACAGATGGGTAGTTCAGTGACTACATCTGGAGAGTGAAAGTCTTATTTAAGATGTCAGGAGACCAATTCAATAAAAAAACAAAGCAGGAAAAAGCCAAAAAAGGTGCACCACATCTGTTGATGATAGAAAAACTAAAATACTATGTCTTCTAGATAAAAGAATGTCATCAACGGTCATCAGAAGTTATCTGAATTATGCTGGTGTTTCTGTCAGTTCAAAAACAATCAGGGGAAGATTAGCACGTTAGACTAAGCAGTAGAATTCCACGAAAAATGCTTTATCTGAATTTACAGCAGTTCTAAAAAAGACTACAGTGGGTAAAGAAAAATATTAACTGAACAAATGATAAGTGGTCACAAGTTATATGGAGCAATGAAACTAAGATATCGTTATTCAGTAGTGATGGCCGAAAATATGTAAGACATAGAATAGAAGAAACACTACATCCTGACTGCATCCAGGCAACTGTGAAGTACCCACTTAGTTTTATGATTTGGTCTTGCATGTCAGCAGATGGTATTGGTCGCCTTTATGTCATCAATGGGACACTGATTGCCAAAAAATACATTGACACCATTCTAGAACCCAAACTTCTACCTTCCATTAGGGATCTATTTACCAACAAAGCTTCATTTATTTTTCAGTGAGATTCTGCTTCTTGCCACACAGTAAAGTAATAGAAATACTGGTATCATTCCAAGGTCATTAGATTGTTGTCCTGGCCAAGAAACATGCGGTCTTGACCTCAATCCTACCGAAAACTTGTGCCACCCTTCAAAAACTCTTATCTGAATGAGTTACCCATGTAATAAAGGGGAACTAATTGAGGCTCTAATTGTTAACTGGCATCATGTAATAACAAAGGAAGAGCTTAAAATTATATTCAACTTAATGAAACATCGATGTGAAGCTGTAATAAAAAATAATGGTTACCCCACTGCTATCATTAGTATTTCATGTATACCAATAGTTATTGCAGCATAACTTTTTTGCTTTGCGAATATTTCAATTTTGTTTTTTGAATTGAATTCAGTATTAAATTCTCTTTAAAATGTATACGACTTTACATTGTGTCAAACATAGCATTTTCTACAAGAATACAAACTTAAAAAACATAACAATTTTCAAAAGTGTCCATAATTTTAGCCACCACTGTATACCTGTATGCAAGAATATATGTAAAAGTTTATACTGGATGGATTATCACAGGTTAAATAATTTGCAATCATTATAATCCAAAGTATCTTTATCTGCTTCTTTTCTCCGAATTTGGAAATATATCCAAGAAATTCAGATGGAGAGTTGATTAAATCTAAGCCATGATTACAATCAGCAAGCACAATTTATATCTTACCCTACAGATTGGAAAAATGAAAAGAGCTTATGGGAAATGTATTCAAAGCTTTAGTTATTTTAAAAAGGGGATTTTTCAGATATTGATAGTTTTCCTTTAAGTTTAAGATGCTTAATGGATAAAATAATTTTACAATTAAAGAGATTAGATTTTGAGAAACAAGAAAATTTAAAACCTTGCATGAAAGAGAAGTTTTAACATGGATACTTAGAAAAAAATTAAGTTTAAGGCCAGAAAAGAATAGCGAATTTATTGTATGCATATTCTTCTTTTTAAGTTCAAAAGATGACTTTTTATAAATTTTGTTTCTATATTTAAGCTGCAAAATTTTAACAAAAATATTTATGGATATGTTTTAAACAATATATTGTGCTATTTAAATAAATTGATATTTCTTTTCAAAAAAAAATCTTCTTGAATTTCTTTTTATTTTAATACAATATATCTATTTAGTTATTCTAGAGCCCTTTTATAAAAATACTGTAAAATTATTAATATCTATTGCCATACAGTGTACAAGTAAAAAAAATAAACCCTTTAAAAAAATTTCAAATATTTTAGTAATTATTTAATTAAATTTGCCGAAACCTTTTCTCACCCAAAAAATATAATAACTAACAAATTAATGATTTGATGTTAAAATAAAAAGTACATAAAATATAATTCTAATGCAACTAATTTAGATTCACAGAGTCTTTTTTTAGTATAATACAAAATATGAAATAGTATACACTAAATATCAAAATACTGAAGTATATACTAAATATCAAGAAGTTTTTTTCAAAAATATTTTCTAAATTTAATAAATTTTTTTACACACAATTTTAATTCCTGGTTAGAAACATGAAAAAAAAAATCTGTTCATTGGTAAGTTAAATATACATAAATATTAATGAATCTTTCAATGAAGTAAGCAGTTAAGGAAGAAAAAGCTTCAGTGATATCAAAGTATATCATCAAAGAAGAAAATATTTTTTCTTCAGATAAAAGATGTAAGTGAGAATATTTTAATGACAATAAATGAAACTTCATATAATTATAATATATATGCTGAGAAAAAACTCTCTCCTTTTTAAAACCTCTTTAAATTGATAATGAATCTTTTAACAGTTTTACTTTTAACAGAACCTTAAGGCAGATTTTAAAAACTTACTATGAAATCCAAAAAATATGCCCATTTCTTTCTTAAAAGTTAAGCAAATTTTGATCTACAGAGAAGTGAGTGAGAGAGTGAATATTAACGTCACACTGTTTAGCTATACGAGGGCTTTTGGCGACGGACCACGTAATTTTGAACCATGGTCAAATGACGTGGATGACACCTCAGCTGGCACCCCTCTCTTATCCACCACACCATCGGGATGATGTTTCAGCTCTCGGCAGATTTAACGTGCATTGCTGCCCTACACGGCAGGTCTTTAGTGGTACAGGGATCGAACTCATGACATGCCTTCTATGATCCGATTGACCACTGGGCTACCGCATCTACAGACAAGAGTTGAAATCAAAGATCTGTACTTATCTGTTACAGAAATCATAAAGATATACACAGCTATATATAAAAACACATTAGGCTGTCTTGTTCTGGTAGCTAATATTATAAATTGTATAAGTGCTATTTCCAAACACCACTTTTTTTATTTTTTTCTATTATACCATTAACTACATCCTCCTATCATTTTATTACAAAGTGAATCTGAACTTTTCTGATAAAAAAAAGCCCATTAATTGCTCTTTTTTTTCTTTTTAAATAAAATGAAACTTTAATGTAACCTTTTTTGATAAAACAGTAATACCATGAGAAAAGAAGTATGCAAGAAATACTACAGATGTTATGATCACTATACTGAGTTGGGCACAGGAGACCTTGGCTCTAATGGGCTGTTGCACCACTGAGTTAAGTTATGGTCACTGGTGCAATATTTTTCTTGGTTCTCATGATTGATGATTTTGTAAGAATCCTTATGCTTTACTTATTATTTGGCTAATTAAATTACTGCTGTGTTTTAATATCAACAGCAGATGGATTTTAGCTAAAAAAATCAACTATAGTTTAGATATTATAACCATTGTTTGTGTTGACATCAACTAGGGGAAAAGTTATTCATCATCTCTATATAACCAACAAGCATCAAAATCTCTGTATATATGAGAAAGTAAATTCAACTAAATTAGAGGCATATTAAGAAATGAAATTTATAACTACATTTTAGAAGAAAAAGAGCTATATAAAGTATGCAATCACGAAGAGGATATTTTAACAAATGCAGAGGCATACTGTAATTCTTGCTTGCTCCATATGGTGGGTAATTGTTTGTCAATATCTCTAAAAGCACATTTATAATTTCATCAGGAATTTCAATAGAGCCAGCTAATATTTGTAATATCAATACACCAACAATATAAGCAACTTTGTTTAATTTAAAAATTCTAAAATTAAAGTAGGAGGCTTATTTTTGAAAGGAATCATACTGTTAGGAAGCTGTAATGTATGAGTATTTCTCTTTAAAGCATTAAAAAAAATAAATGCATACTAAAAAAAAACTATCTTCCATTCTCAATTATGAGATAAAATCAGAGAGAATATTGATCTCACTTAACCAAAACAGCATGAAAATAGGTAAAAATAAATACCCTAATATCAAATTTAAAAATAAAGTACCCATGATAATTATTTATCACATCTTTTTAACCCCTTAAACACTGAAGAAAAGATCTGTGATTTGTTTGTTATTAACATGCATGCTTGTAAATATGCAGTATATTGGGAGAAAAGAAAAGGCATAAAGTATATCCGTTGCAAATATTGTTACTGAATTGAATTTTAAAACCTTCAGAATACTTCAATGGATTACAGTGCACAAAGTTGAATAGTTCATGTAGTACCTGCTTCCCAGAGAGAGAGAGAGGGAAGCTCAAACTCCTATCATGGAAAAAAATGGGGAGTTGTCTGGATTCGGCTTTACCTTAGCCCTTTGCTGCATTTAAAGATATTTGGAAATTAAAATTAAGTTTAACTTGAGTTGAGAAAAAATGATAAAAATTATTAGAATACATTAAGTGAATAAAAAAGGGGTGAAAAAGTAAATGAAAAATCTTTATTTCAAAGTGTAATTGTTTGTGAGATGTGTGTGAGTGAGAGAATTCATCTGTGTGGACCATAGCTAGCCTGGGAGCCGAAGCGTAGCATGGCCAGCTTGATTTTGGATTGAGGGTGGGAGAAAAACAACGCAGAGAGCCTGCACCATTGGAATTTGCCCTCAGTCTGAAGAGTGATAATATTGCAATGCAAAGATTAGTAGTTTGGAAAAGTGAATATATACACTAAGGTCAGTAAACTCACTGGTTGAACGAGGTGTATGTAGAAGCCTGCTACGGTGAAGGGGTTAAAAGATGTGAAATAGACATAAAAACATATAAAACATTTAAATAATCTCTTATCATTCAAGAGCTATAAATTACCTGAAAAATCAGATGACAATTGAAACAATTCTTTCCAAACTCCAGCAATAGATGCAATCAGGAAAGGTGAAAACTTGTGTTTTTCACTTATCAAACCACAACATAATGATAAAGGCCTAAGTTTATCTTCATTACGTTTACATATTTCTGTAAACACTCTGCACAAAGAAGCCAAACCATAAATATTGATCTTTTCTTAGTTAAAATTAATAAATGCATGATCCAAAAAATGTTTCCCATCAATCCCTGTAAGTAAGGCTTTGCTTTCTTTTCAATATCAAAAAGTGCTGTAACTACACAATTTTCTGCTAAAGGTAGAAAACGAGGCAATTCACTGTTTTTCTTGAAATTAAGAAAAGGATTTTTTCTGGTATGATGGAGATAATGTAATACTTGAAAAATTAAAGATGCTTGGTCAGGTACTGCACAAGGATAGAGTAGATGAGCAACTAATGAAGTAACATAATTCTTGACACATAGATTCGTAATAAATAAATGTAAATTTTGTTTGTCTGATGCATTCGAAAAATTTATAGGTTCGACATCATAAAGAATATTTTTGATGGGATCCGAAAATACATAATTACTCTTAGTTTTCTTTATATATTTATTTTTTATTTTCTTTATTATACAGTTTTGAAATTTTTCTTTTTCAGAAATCATCTTTGAACATTCTTCATTAGAGTTATCCACACTGGATTTGGAAATAACAATGCCAACATTATTACTAATGTTTTTGTTTTGTATGCATTTCTTAGGAGTGTCACTTAATTTTATTTTAGAATTAATTGATTTGTGCTTCAGGAATCTCAGCCATTTCTGGAATAATATTCTTTTTGAAAGATTCATTCTTCTCAGCAATTGAGATTTGATTTATTTCTGGGGAAATATTTGATGTATTCTCAATATCAACTATATTTTTTCTAATAAAAAATTTTTCACTAGCATTTGAAACAATTCCTTTTGGTATAGGAGATTCACTTGAAGAATCAGAATTAGAGATTTGATCTTTGACATTATGTTGAAAATCATCATTAACTGAATTCTGTGTCAACCCTTTATTTATGCTATTATCTATAGTTAATTTCAGATAATCAGAATTACTGTTTAGGCTACAGTAATTATTTTCTTCATTTAAATTTATATTATTACAAATAATATTCTCCTCGTTAATAATAACCCCATTCCTGTTTCTTGAAGAAGCATTTTTTACATTTTTCTCACTAATATCGAGCTTCCTCTTTCCAGATTTTGCCATGAAGGCTGAAGATTCTTCCTCAGTTATGAAAAAATCAGTCATATTTCCGAAGTCACATATTTTGTGTTCAATTGGAATTTTACTTTTAGTCTCATTTCCTATTAAGCTATCAATATTTTCACTGATATCTTCATCAATAATTAACTCTCGTTTATCATCAGATTCACTGTCAAAATACAAGGGCAATTTTTCTACCTGATCTGAAATTTCACCATCAAGATCACAAATTTGATTATCTGGAATAGTCATAGAATTTCTACTGCTTCCTACAGAAATGTTCATCATATCTCCAACTTGATCTTTATGATAATTTTTCACAATTCTTTAGTCTTAACTAAAACCTCTTCTTCAGTCATAGTTCCACTTTTTTGTTCTAACTCTTCAACTGAATTAACACTTTCATTTTTTTCCTCTATATTTTCAATTTTTGATTCTAGAGGTATTTTAATTTTCTTTAATGAGACAAAACATGGCTATAACATTTCTTTTAAATCCAGTTCCATCTCATGGCCACAAAATGTTTCAGCTTTTTCTTCTAATGGTGGATTTAAAAATTCCAATTTCTTACCTCCATTATTTTCACTATCACAAGATTTTATTTTTGAATCTTGACATGATCTGTTAATTTTATCATTCAAATCTATATTATCACTGTCAGAAAAAAATTCTATAATGTCATCAGAATGAACACTATAATTTAAATGAGTATTTTTTTGATTACTTTTAAATCTTTTCTTTCCTAAGTCTTTACTACGAGGGATATTCGGAAACTAAGGTCCGAATCGTCGTAGCTAATCGAATGTCGCGCAAACATTGAAATGCTCATGCGTACCAACTTCGGCATACCTTGCTCGTCAAACGACACCATTTGCATTGGTATTGTTGCAGTGTGGTACGTACAGTGCTACTTCAAAATGTTTGAAACAATCGATCAGCCCGCTGACTGTGAAATACGGTCAGTGATTCGGTTTTTGACAGCAAAGAACGTTTCAGCAGCGGAAATTCATAGACAGATAAGCGACGTGTATGGCCCAAATGCGATGAGTAGCAGCAAAGTGCGTAAGTGGGTGAGAGCTTTCAAGGACGAACGGGAAAATGTTCATGATGAACCGCGTTCCGGTCGACCATCAGTGATCACAGATGATTTGGTCAATACCGTGGATGAAAAGATTCGTGAAGACCGGCGATTCACAATTTCAACTTTAGCATTGGAATTTCCGAATGTGGGTAGAACAACTTTGCACAAAGTCGTTTCCGAAAAGTTGAAATTTCGCAAATTGTGTGCATGTTGGGTTCCCAAGCTGCTTACTGAGGAACACAAACTGAAAATAATGGCTTGTGCTCTTGATTTTTTGGATCGATATCATAAAGAAGGTGATCAATTTTTAGAGAGAATTGTCACAGGAGACGAGACGTGGGTTTCTCACATAACCCCAGAGTCTAAACGTCAGTCAATGGAATGGCATCACACAAATTCACCAGTCAGAGCCAAGGCCAAGCGGACAATCTCAACACGCAAGGTTATGGCAACCAAGTTTTGGGATAGACATGGGGTCTTGTTAGTCGAGTTTATGCAGCAAAGGACAACAATAAATGCAGCCGCTTACTGCACTACCCTAACTAAATTTAGACGTGCGATACAGAATAAGCGACGTGGTCTTCTGACGTCTGGAGTTCTGTTGCTGCATGACAATGCCAGACCCCATTCTGCCATTAACACACAAAATCTGATCAGATCTTTTGGATGGGAACAGATTTACCACCCACCGTACAGTCCAGTTTTGGCTCCGCATGATTTTCACTTATTCCGCCACCTAAAAGAGTTTCTCGGCGGCAAGCGCTTCGACACAGCAGACGAGGTGAAAGAAGAAGTTCAAGACTGGTTATCCTCACAGGTGGCAGATGTCTATGACTTAGGCATACAGAAGCTCGTAGTACGTTATGACAAATGTTTAAACAAATATGGAAAATATGTAGAAAAATAGAGACACATGTAAGGAATTTAAAATACAAAGTGTTTTGAAAAAATCTGTAATGTTTTATGTTTTATAAGTAAACGGACCTTAATTTCCGAATATCCCTCGTAATTAAATCTAAACTATTATCTTCATCAGAAATTAGTTCCAAGTCAGAATCAGAACTACTATCAGAGTCCAAAAACAAATTTTTTGATACAATATTAGATTTATTACTAGTTAAATTTGATTTAAAAGTAAAAATTTTTGCATTTTTTCCAGAGAGATTCATTTTAGTATTTCTTGTTTTAGAATCTTTTACCAAGATACATTTTTGATGTTAACTTAAAGAAACATTACATGTCTCACCACTATTGTCAACCTCTACACTATTACTTTCACATGATGCCAAGTTTGTAATGCTTTCAGAATCAATATCAAAATCTAAATGTAAATTTCTAGGAATATTTAAACTTTTATCACTTTGTGTCACATCATTTTTAGAAGTCTTTATATTATTTATATCAGTTTCAGAGAAATTATTAACTGTATTTTCTGTTTCCATAGGTTTTTCAAAAGTTTCGATTTTTTTTTTGGCTACCACTTTGAATTACATTCTTACTTTCATCAGAATGAAACTGCATGTTACCATCAAAATCAATATCAAAATCCAATTGTAAATCTTCTTGCATGCCTCTAATTTTCTTGCCACAAGGAAAATCTGCATCAGAAGCTGTTAAAACATCTACACTGACTTATGAAGATTTAAATTTCTCTCTTTTTGAAACTTTTTCAGAATTTTCCTTTCTTTGCCTAAGTTTTACTTGTGAGTCATCACATGCTTTGTCATTATCGTAATTTAAATCTGTATCATTATCATCATCAAAACATAATTCTACATCACTGTTAAAATCAATATCAAAATCTAAAAGAATTTCTTGCTTATTATGCACTGTATCATGATTAACTAAACTGTTTTTGGATTCAGATTTATTTTTTCTACTTTTAGAAAGGAAATGATTATATGCTTCATTGGTTAATATTGCATCACAATCAATTAGATTTTGATTCTCACATCCTGCAAAGGTAATGCATTTTGAAGAATTATTTATTACATCTTCAGTAATACTATCTTGCTCCTAAATTCCAGAGTTCTTAGTATGATTTGAAGATTGTTCACTAAAAGCAGAGATATCATTATCCTCAACAACAGAAATCTTATCCAGGGTTTGAACACCCTCAAGTGGATTTCTTCCATTTAGTAGTACTGGGACTTTAATTTTTTCCAGTAAAACTGAACACTGTTTTAATGAAATCATTTCTTTACATGTTCCATTTTTAAGAAAAGGAGTAGTTTTCTTTACTGATTTATTACAATTTTGAAGAATTTTTGGAGGAATATCAGTATACAGCAATGGATCCTTTTAAGTCTCTAGATATAATAGCTGATAAAAAAAGTTTTTTTTTTTTACTTATAAAGCCCCGTAACTCTTAGGCCCCGTTTACATGGAACCCGGCATAATACCGGCAATTCCGAAATGCGGATGAAAGCCGGGATTATACCGGTATTTTTTTTCGACCCGTTTACATGAGAATCGGGTGCGTTTTCATAAGAATCTGGTGATTGGTTGATAGATTCACGTGATTGTAAATGTAACCATGGAAACAACTAGAATTTTTAGCGCGATTATCAGAAGAGGACATGTGATTATGTTTTTCGTTTTTTTTTTACCGCCAAACATTTCTATGCTCTTGCACATTTAAACTATACCCACTAAAATTTCGTATTTGACTACGTGGTTGCTCAATTATAGTAAAAGAAGTCGACTGTCGGAAAAAAAATCTCTTTAATATCCCGGTAAAAATTCGAGTGTTTAGTAAAAATGGATAAGAACGACATTTGTTTTCAATACCAACCATTTAGAAACCGTCGCCACCAATTTATTTTAAATTAAATTATATAGAGAACATACATAAAAAGATAAAATATATTAGGTTAGCTTAAATTTTTTTTTTTTTATTTGTTTTACACACATCTTTAGAGTAGTTAAAAGAGATATTTCTGTATTTAATTATCTAAAGTAAGAACACAAAAATCTGATATGTTATCATACCTGTCATACAAAAACAAGTATATATATATATATATATAATTTATACCACTTTCAAACATTAGAAATGAAAATTACCATTTGTAAAATTATATAAAAAAATCATGTAACATTTTGAAAGTCTGTATTCGCAGTACTATTTTAGTAAAAAGATATAATTTATCGAGAATTACATTCCTGAGTGTGGTGTAAGAAATTAAGGCATTAAAATGTGTATTATCGAATATAAAATTGTGTGCATACATTGAATATTAAATTCCTGTTCTCTTGTACATGATCAAAATAAAGTCATTGTTAAATCCATAATTCTTTTAGTTAAAAAAATTATTATTAAATATTTGTGTGGTATCTTATTATGTGAGGATTTCTTAACATATTTGTTTTCCAGAATTTGACTGATACAAATTTTTCTCACACAGATGTACCTTTTTTTACTATGGATAACAAATATGCATTTATTGGTATTTTGCACAATTAAAATGTAAAATTCAATAATTTTGATAAATTTCATATAAAGACTTTACACTTATATTGAAATATCAACATTGTGTGTTAAAAAATCTGCAACCCCAGCTGAAATGTATTAAGCATAAGAATACTCTGGATTTTTTACATAAGTATTAAAGTCTAAATGCTAATATATATTGATATTATCCTGCTAATTTAAGACCTAAATAAATTTGTCGCATTGAGTTAGTTACAAATATTGACCCAAGAAGTGTACTTAAATCAGTTCAATGATATTTATGGGAAATTAGGATCATGAAACCAAATACGACTTTTTACATATAGACATTTTCTGTAGGATGTTTACTTTCTGAAAGCAATGGAAATATTCAGAATTTTAATACAACCTTTTTCAACTCTCTATTTACCTTAAATGAATAACTTGACATTGTTGTTTACAATAATCTATATTCATGAAGAATTCAGTAAAAAAAGGTAATTTCAAAGAAATGTTTTCAAAAATAAGTGTTCCATCATCCAAAAATCACTGATATTTTTGTGTAACATATGCTTACGGGACAAATTTGGGGTGTTTGTATTATATATATAATATCGACAAATTTCTTAAAAAAATAAAACGCCAAATGCTGCGATATACAGCCAATAGTAGAAACGTCCCTGATCACGTTTGCACAGTAACAATAATAGTGATGTAATTGTTTTTTTTTTTTTAATTTGTTATGTCTTTTTGCTTGGCGAAATTAGTCGGCTGTTTAATGCATGTTCCATAATTTGTGGAATGGTACTAGTACTGATTTAGCATTTCTTAGAGAAACTTTGAAGTAATTTAATATTTTGCTCATGTGTAATTTGGGAAACTGAGAAGTTTCATCAAATTTAGGAATGCCCTGTAAAAGAATCTTGCTTACAATTAGTACACATTGTGATTAATTTATTAATGATAAACTTTGGTAACTTATCGAATTAATAATGATTGTTATTAATTTTCAAACATTAAATTTCAGATTGAGAATTCAGAATTTTTTTTTCTAATGTTGTTTCATCTTCCATTTTTTTAAAGTATTAATGTAATATATAAAATGATACTTCAGTTGCATATCAGTGATAACGAAATAACATGTCATGTATTTGTTTCTTTTATTCAACTTCTTTCTATAAGTTGCATGATTTCAGTATTCTAATTTGTTCTATGTAAATTCTGAAAGTTGACTGTATAGAAGTGGATTTATAATTCTGCCAGTTTGTAAGATCTGAAATTTCAAAATTCTTGTGATATTTCATTTAATCTAGACCCATACCATATACAATTTCTCAAAATACTATGTGTAGCTTACCTATATACAAATGTTATAGGTTTTGCTTTCTAGTTTCTGGTATATTTCACACAGTTGGCTGACTAAAAGACTAGTTTTGCCATTAATTTCTTTGAAAACAAGGGAAGACCATTTCAAATCTTACTTTTGTAAATTTATTGTATCCAAAAAATGAAAAAAAAGCATTAATTTGATTAAAATAGTTTTGATAGTATTGAAAAATTAGAGTAAATAAAATTTGCAGAAACTTTGAAGAAAAAATGTTTTTATAATTTTTGTTTACTATTAATTGCCTAATCACTAGGTGTTTAAAAATTTAAGTTTTTATGTCATAAACCTAAAGTGAACATTTTAGAAATTCTACATAATTTGACCTTTTTTTATCTATGAAATCTTTGATTTAGGAGATAATGTTAGATAACATTATCTTAGATAACATTAGGAGATAACATTTTATTTGTTTGGGTTAATGACATTTAATACTCTTTTTCTAAATATTTTTAAAAATTAATACTTTTTGTTGTAAATAAATTTGCAAAAAAGCCATTCATAAGATTTTCAGAGAATTTTATTAGATGTTATCATCAATAAGATAAAAATTGAGATATAATAATTGTAAAAGATATTATGCATGTTGAATATTAGCAGATAGATCCTCGATTTGTCCTTATAGTTTAATGTTACTCTTTCAGAGAGTCTGATTTATATAGCAGAGATCATGGAATGCTTTATTTACTTATAGTGCATTCATGTAATGTTAAAATTAAGTGTCGATAAATGATGTATATTAAAATGAGTATGATTATTAAATAAAACTGTATATGAGAAATTTTCACAAAAAGAATTTAATTTGTTCTACTTTATAATTTTATTAAAAAGCCTATTTCTTTAAACATGTTTCTTAATTTATTCAAAAACATCCAATTAATTTATTTCAGAATGTTGGAGACAGACATTTTTAAAAAATTCAAACCTTCTGAAGGGTAATAATTACGAAGGAAGTCTGTATAAAAAGCATATCAAATGTTAGTTTTTTATAAGATTATTTCAGATACCCAAAACATTTCAATGATGTTAAAAGCAATTTTATTTCCATCTCAGAATTCCTATATAGTTGTTAAACAAAAACTTTCATATTAACCAACTTTAATTAAAAAGCTAAATTACTATTTTTGTTTGTAAAAAGTGTGTATTTTCTTCGATGTGCAATGTTTTCATAAGAACTTGTTCATAGTATGTTTTATAATTGTGGGATTATTTAATCCTTCGAGGAGAAAAAAGTAGTACTTAGCCTACTTTTATAAAATAATTTTGTATGTATATGTGTATAAAGAAATCTCTTTTGGTAGAGTAAATCATGGTTTGCTTTAATAACAAAAATTAAATGGTTAAGTGAAAGTGGATCATAACTGAAGATTTTAAAAAAGAAATTTTCTTTTTTAAGTTCTTATCCACATGAATTTAAGGGGATGTTAATATAAAACTGATCATTCTATTGGTTATATCAACTTTCACAGTAAAAAAATTCAATACACCTTTAAGGAGTTATTTAGTTACAAGATATTACTAATTTTTTACTTCTTATATGGAAATACTCAATTAGATAAATCAAGAAAAATAACAAAAAAATGCAATTTTTTGTGTACATTCAAAAGAATTATGTTGTAATATTTTTAAATCAATCTCAAAAACTGTATTAAAATATATGTATCATCTTATTAAAATATTGGAAACATACATTCAGAACATACTAAATATAAATTTATGTACATCCTTCTCTCTCTCCCTGTACCTGAATGGAATATAATTTTTATTGAAAATGGGCACTTGTGTAAACTTCCGAATCCCGGACAGTTGTATCCAATTCGTTTTGGTCTCCCAGATGTTTATGAGGGTTATTATTTATTCTGTTGTCTAACGCGAGCAATCCAAAACAGCAGCCATCTTGAATAAACGAATCTCTGGCGCAATGCATCATGGGAGAATTAGAAAACACTCTCCTTTTTACCCCCAAAGTTCCTAGTCGAAAGAGGGTATGAAAAATGTCCCTGCATTTCGACCCGGGATTTTGCCGGGTCGCCGTGTAAACGGGTACAAAGCGGATTCGTCCCGGTATTTTGCCGGCATTTTTCGTCCATGTAAACGGGGCCTATAGGATCGATTTTTGAAAACACCTTCCTTCTTCTCAGCAAAATTAACACATTGTTACAAATTTTGTGTAACAAACGCATTAAAATAATGTAAATAATTTGTATCTGGATGTGTGATACGTTAATATTACTTTCTTATGCATTTATTTTACGTTAAATAGCTGTTACCGGCGACTTACCAAAAAAGTGTTTATTCAATTCGCAGAGTTTACGAAAACATAATAATTATATATTCCACGTAAAAGAAATACCTATGCTATAAGTATAATGTCATTCTTCTACTTTGTGAATCAATGTTTCTTTTTTGTTTTACTTTTGTTTTTTGTTGAGCAAAGTGTAAGAGGGGCGCATGACCTTTGATACTGTCAATGGGGTGAGGACTGTAAAATCATTGCAGTGTTTGGCAATGAAATAAACAATAGAGGTATGGAATTGGCTTACCTCTATTTAAAAGCGGAGCTTCGTGAGAAGTCAAATGACTTAAAACCTCAAAACTTCCTAATTTAAGTTTAAATGCTGTCTATGTTATGGAAAAATAGATGTTGCTCAGTGTTCTTGAGAGAGAATGAAATTTTTTGGAACGATTATAAGCATTGAATGCAACAGTTCAAAACAGGTCTAAGTAGCAGTAGGGGGAAATGAATCTGCAAGCAGGGGGGGGAGAGGGTCGCGTGACCTTTGACACTGTCAATGGGGTGAGGACTGGGTACTGTGAAACGAACACAAACGAAGCCGCAAGCAAGGGGTAAGAAAGATGCATGACCTTTGACAGTGTTGATGGTGTGTAGACTGTTAAATTCATTAGTATCAGACATGAACGGGAAAAATCGCGAGTGTCAGTAACCTAATTAAACAATAAAGTATGATATAACTGCTAGAAATGTTGAGACAGAAGGCTCGCGAAATAAAACAATCCCTATTGACTAAAAATAATCCTTAATGAATAAAAATAATCCCTATTTGAAACAGATATTGTCCACCATTTCATTCGTTTTAATTTTATTTTTGCGGAACCCTAATTTTTTTTCTCTATAATTAAAGTAGCCTAAGTTATCCCTTATAACATTACCTATCTGCCACTGAAAGTTTCATCAAAATTGGTCCAGCCATTTCAGAGATTAGCCAGAACAAACAGACTGACAGACAAAAATTTTAAAAATTGATTTTTTCATATAAGTACCTGTAGGTATAGATTCGAACCGGGCACCATCACGCCAAAACGATCGTCTTCGCGTGATGTCTAAGTACTGGTTTACTTAGATACCGCTACACTACTCTCCCACCAGTGAGGTGGATAGGCGAACGATTTTTTCCGTTCGTTTTTTTTTGGAGAGAGCATTGTTTTTATTTATTTGTTTTATTCTCTCTCTCTCTCATTGTTATTTATTTTTATTCTTATTTATTTTCTTGCTGAGATGAGAGAAAGATGATCTGTCGTTTGATTCGGAGAGAGTATATGTTTTATTTATTTATATTTTTCTTCTCTTATTTATTTTTTTTACTCTCTTCTTTTTGTTATTTTCTTGCGGTAGATGGCGCCACGACAGTTCAGGAAGTTGCGTTTTCTTACTTCAGTCCAGGGTCACCAATGTAGGTATAGATTCGAACCGGGCACCTTCCGTTCCGAACACCAGTACTTTATCGATCACGCCAAAACGATCGTCTTCGCGTGATGTCTAAGTACTGGTTTACTTAGATACCGCTACATACCGTATATACTTTAAAATGCATTTAGTAAAAAAGCTTTTAATTTCAAATTACAAACAGACACTTCATTTTTCTTTATATGTATAGATGCGTCAAATGTAAAAAATCATTCTACATACCAGCATCTTCCAAATTGCTACCAAATTCATTGAGCAAATCCTAGAAAAGAAATAAAATTATTATCACAAGATAGAGTTAATTTTTCAGTGACAAATCATTCATATCAACCAGCTTCCTCATTTAAGAGTATATGTCATTTTAAACTATAGTAGTACTGAAAAAATTCGAATTTTAGGGCAAAATTTTATGGCGGTTTTATTCATTTACTTTATCTTCACACAAAACATTGTTATATTCAAATTATTTCGACTCAAAATAAATGAGCTGTTAATTTATTTTATAGTATTATCAAGGTAATAAAAAGTGAAATATCAAAAAAAAATATTTTGGTAAAATTATTTTAACTGTGTTTTATAATGCACATCATGAAAAATCACATAGAATTGCACACACACACACACAAATGAATAACATAGAAATTAATGCTAATTTAAAAGTATATTCTTAATTTTTAAAATGAATATCTTAAAAAATTCATAATGTTTAATTTTGTCTTTGAAAAAAGTCAGAGATAAAACTGCATATTTTCAGATAAAATATCTTTTTAATTTTCATAAATTTCAATGTTGTGTCAGCCACATCATATCTTAAAAAAATTTAGAAACATTTGATAACTACACAATTTTATCTTTTAAGATGCAATGTAAAACACCCATTTAGCAGCACAATATAAAAGATAATTTATAGAACATATTTTACACCAGGATAAATTAATCAATAAGTACAAATAGATGGATATATGAGCTTGTTAACAATTAAGTACAATAATAAAAGTGCTAATATTTAGTAATTGCGAAGTTCGCAAAATTTTTAAAAAATTGTGCTAGACAGATTTACCTCTCATGGAAATTTTTAAGTGCCAATTATCTACTCCTTTTTGTATGTGTGTGTGGGGGGGGGGGTTATGGATAGGTTTGAAAGAGACTAGTTGGCCCAACAGAGAAATTAACATGTGGACTGAAGCTAAGCAACAACTCCCGCTGGGAGGATACGAAGAGCTAAACCAATTGAAAATATTTTTTGATCGTTTAGAAAGGACCTTTAGATCGGTTTCATACGAGGCAACTTCTTGCCATTCAGCTCGTTTTATGTTACCACTCCTCTAGAATGAAGAGGGAAGAGAACTTATTTCACACACGAACACAAAAGGTTGGCTGAAAAGGGAGTGCTGGACTCATTGGTACAATGATCTATTCCCCAGAGAAGAAATAAAAAATCTTTCTCCATTCTCTATATACAAGGAGTCGCGTGTGTAGAATATAGTTTTACAATATCTTTTCAGTTAAGTTAACTAGTGGGAAGGATAAAGTTGTTTTTAAGAACTTGAGGAAGTTGTACAACATGGAATGCCAGTTGACCACAAGTAAAGGGACCCAGGCGATTTCCATTCAAAACTAACTCCAGACTGTGCAGCACAAGTTGAATCGTGTGAAAGAGTCCTTAGAAAGGATTGGCGATTTAGTGAACTCTCCTTATCTGTGCAGGATGGAGAAACAAAAGCAGGTCTGTAGAAGGCAAAACTCGGAACTCGCAGATGAGGACATGCTCTGTTTAGAATGAACGCGGATGTTTTTCTTTCTGTCATGAACGATGGTTTTGCATTGCTCAGGATTTTATGACACTGATCGAGGATCCAAAGAGTGACAGAAGTTCAAATGAACTTCTATAATCGTTAGTTATCTTTTCTTTTCTACATCTAATGCAATATTTTTGTGACTGCGTATGTTTATATTGAAAAGTTCAAACAAAAAGTAAAACGAAGATAAGTCAAACGAGTAGCCCTCAGAAACGCATATTGCCCCACTTCTTCACCAGCCAAGACTGGAACAGAAAAAAAATTTAACTGGAGCAGTCAACGGGTTTGGAAATATGCAAAGTTTACAGTATATATTTGCAGTCTAGTGCAAGTGTGTATATATAACACATTATAAACTAAAGGATGTAGATTTATAGTCATTTACCTCACCTATTAGGTTTAATTGCGTTAAGTATTTTGATAATTCCTGCTATAAAATGTTTAATATTGTTAGATTTAATCATGCCAAGGAAATGTTCTTCTGAGTGTTAAAAGAAGAAAAAAAAAATTGTAGGTGTGTGTGTGAAAAATAACTAAATTTCAAGAAGTCATAAGCAGATCTGTTTTCTTGGCTATGAAGTTGTTTTGATTTATAATTCAAGCTTTCACTGGTGGATAAATTCAGCACAAACTACTCAGTCTTGCAATAAAAATGTAGAAATGGAAAATTCATTGAAGAACCATCTGTTTTTATACAAATAGGATCGAATTAGAAAATATTGATCAAAATGACAGTAACAGACATGATCTTGTGAATGGAAATGATACAGGTTTATGTGGCTAAGTATTGTGTAACTACTAAGTTTAAAACGTTGCGTTAAAAATATTTTTTTTCTCTAATGGGCCTGCGTATCGGGATTTCAACCTTTTCAAACCTAGTACATTCCTCAAGAGCTGGTATTACTTTTTAGTATGGCACCACACATAGATTCGATACTAATTGCCGCAAGTAATTTTGACGCCCAGTTTCTTCCCCAAAGGGAGGCACCTGAGCTCTGCCGATGTGAAATTTATGCGAGAGCATCCGCACAAGCCAAACGGACACTCAAGGGACTTTTTTCATGCCGCATAATCATACGACATGGCCGCTGTCAATTTTCTGCATCATGAAAATCCACCGACTTGGGCCGGGGTTGAACCCGCAACCTTGGGTACAGAAGGCCAGTGACAAACCAACTACGCCACCCAGCCGGAGTGTTAAAAATACACCTATGCAAAACACATTTTCGACTACGTACCTTTTTTAACACTAGATTGCCCAAGGAAGTCATTTTGACTGTTTTTTAATTTCAATCAGAAAAACAATTACATACATAATGCACAATCTCTCTTAGAATGCTTTACAATATATTTTTTTTCTAAGTGGAGTAAAAATTTTTTTATTGATAATATTTACTAATAACTTGTTATATGACTGTAAGTAATATAAAAAAATATTAAGGTTAATTTTTTAAACAAATTTCTTTACACATTAATCATTTTTTGAAAACGCAGTCAGTTTGACTACTTTTGAGCCATATCGGTATATACTAAGTTTCAGTCTTTCTAGTGTTGAAAAAGTGCCAAACGGTGAAACCTGTATTTTTGAACAGCCATTCAAAAATGCTAGACTTGGTATTTTGTTTTTACTACAATTTTCCGAAAGAAGAAGAAATCAACAATCTACACGATTTATAGGTGGATATAATAATTGGAAAGATCTGCCAACTTATAATTCAAAATCATGAGAGTTCTATTTGTCACTTTAAATAAAATTTATTACGTGTATGGAAGGAAGGAATTACAAAATTTATGTCCGACTATTGATGAAACGAATTACACACTAGTTAATATAAATAAGTAAACAATATTACTTAACAGTTCAGAACCAAGATCACATATATATGACCCTGGTCCAATGATACCACATTTGTCAAAATCGGTAGGAAACCCCTCTTGTTCTTTCCTAGTTAGAAAGATGTACAAGAAAAATTAATCGTATGCGGAAAACAAATTTTACTATATCCAAGGTTTAGCATTGTCTTTTTTCATTATGTCTATAATACAAACAAACAATATATATATATATATATATATTAATAGTTATTTGAATAAAGAAATTCTAAATAGTAAGGATTACAATTCCTTAGAATAATAATAGTTAATTTTTATAAATTTATCATTTTTCTTAGATGTAGTTACCTCCATATTATAAATATTAGATAAAATTACTTATTATTATTTTTTAATTCATATATAACTCTAGTGTCACTAAAGTTATAGTAGTTTGTGTGTGTAAACTTTCTTTTAAATTTTGTATTTCTATTCTTTTCTTACTTTTGTTAAGTGCTACAATTCAACCATTCGCATGCTTTAAATTTGCATTTGGGTCCAGAATCTGGGAATAACTTATTTATTGTACTCAGATTTAGCTCAGGCTCTGCATTTTTGAATGCAATTTTTAGGTAAGTTACCTTTATTTTGTAATGGGTATAGATGTTCTATCCATTATTTTCAATAGGTTTTTGCTCAGTGTTATTAACATAAAGGGAGAAAGTTGGCTGGCCACAAAACATGTTCAACCCTACTTTAAATAATTTTTTTTATTCATAAGCTGTCCTAAGACAGCTATGTTTATAATACTGTAGCATCTATTTTATATATATTTTTAACCCTATTATAATTTTAACTTCTCATATATCCTTGTATGTCTGGTTATTACAATGTCATTTTTTTAGGTTTTGTTTGTGAATATATATATATACTAGCAGTACCCTGCCACGCGTTGCTGTGGCTCAGTCTTGTTTAACAGAAAGGACATATTTTCAGTATGTTAAATAATTTGCATTGCACGTATGATCTTTTATAAAAAAATGTATAAATATATACACGAAAAACTTTCCTAAACTGATATTTATAATTTGCTAACCAAATGCTTGAAGTTATTACAGCATATTTTTGTCCTTATGTCATGTTATGAACCTAAATTTATTTACATTGTCTTTAAAGTGGCGACCTCAAGTTTGAAGATAAATTTTAAACGGCTCCACTCTGGATTCATTGAGGGAATTGGGTTAGTTTTACGATGCTTATGGATATTTTTATTAAATCAGAGGAGTGTTCACAAATGCACATTTATTCAAACAATGTCACTTGGAAACATGAATTGTATTTCCTGATGTCATATAGGAAATGTTTAGATTCCGCAGTATATCTAGCAAGCAAAATTTGTAATGGCTCTGTTCTCTGAGTTGAGGCAGTTTAATTTTTTCAGTGGTACAAAACATTCCTTTGGTTTCTCCCTTAAATTCCAGAACATTGCAATAAGGATACACTTCCATCATTGTGTAAATGAGAACATGCTGCCTGAACCTAGAATCTTCCACTGGTTTGTACCGGAATGCAAGTTGACTGTTATTGTGTGATTGCTGACCACAAAGTCATGTTTGAAACAGATGTGCTGTTTTTGGTTAACATCTTTCTGATGTTGTAAAACACGAATGAAGTGCTTGCAAATGAGCTTCCTAAAGTCTGGCTGCATGTTGCTTTGCTACGCCCTCAGCCTGTGTTTGTGACATTCTTTGTCTGCTTTTCTCGTTTGCTGATATCCATTCTTTCTCAGTTTGATGTGCAATTACACTCATTGTAGTACTTTTGCCTTGTAAGTATGACAACCTAAGTTTGATTTCCCGCAAGGCATTATTTTTATCTAGTGAAGCCAATTGACTGCACTTAAAAAAAGAAAAAAATTCAAACAAAGCATATAAAATTCCTTAAAAACTTAAAACTACACTTAAAAAGAAAAGAAATTTGAAACAAAAACATATAAAATTTCAAAACATGAAAAAAAAAAAGAAAAATCAGGAACAAAAGAAAAGGAAAAAAATAAAAATGCTAATGAAATACTTAACTTTAAACATGCATCAATTGACACAGCTGAAATTCAACGCAATGAGAGGCTGAAGGTATTTTGAATCGAATACGCCAGGAAAATTCCAATATAAACACAGAGAGATTTTGCAGCAGAAAACTACGACAAAGTGTTGATAATGATGGGAGTATTTTTGCAATTCACAATTCGATTAGTATTAGCAATTGTTATCAACAAAGTTAAGGGCCTATCTTAAAAACAGAGTGGCTTATATCTAGACACAGACAGCTTTTCACATGGACAATTATTTGTTATCTGTGTACTTAAATATTAGCATCACCACAGCCAAATTGCCGCCAATCAAATCGCAACATTTTCCATCCATTTCTTTTTTCATAAAAAAATGTTAGAATCTTTATTGTTTAGATATTAAGGTACGATATACATGGCACCAATTTTGTTACAGTGATGCTAATACATAATTACTGATGTGTGTTACAGAGCAGCAGTCACCAATTGGTGATGCGTGAAAAATTTTGGATGGTATGCAGAAAAATTGGGAAATTATTTATACTTTTATGAAGATTCAGTTTAAAAAAAGATGAACAACAAAAAACAACATATTACGGAACATGAATTATTCTTTACTAAAAGCTTTTAGTTACTGAAATAACTAAACAAAAAAAACATAATTCCTGAGGTTATCGATTTTTGGTAACCTCAACCATTTTTTGGAAAATTGTAGGCAAAACATTTCAGTTTGTTGATTGTTGCTCTTCATGAAGCTTATTTGGTTCACTACTAGAAGAGCCTTGGCGTGAATTACTTTGGTTGGTGATAATTGCGCCATCTTGGTAACCCTACTTTTAAACACTACATACGACAACCCTAACTATTTCTAGCATTTTCGTATTTTGTGGGCACGCATTTCGAATTTCATTTTGTTGTTGGTCTCCGGGCTGGTTGCGTTTGTGAGGGAATCTACTTTAGAATTTTTTACTTTGTTGAATGCGAAAGGTAAGAAAGAATTGATTGAATGGTGTATGAAGGAAGGATTGATTGCTTCGAGTTATGAATGTCCTAAATGTAATGATCAGCATGATGTAACATGGTCGGCAATAAAACGCTTTCTTCGAAATCGTGCCAACCACGCCGAATGTATGTTCGACCATTACCTCGCAGAATAAATATGGCGGCGTTCACACGATCATTCGCTTAGTGATGAGACTTTTAAGACTTTTTTAAAATCTGTTGTTACGCTGTCCCCTCCACTCGGAAAAGATCAGCAGTAAGAAAGTAAGTGCTGTTTTTATATTTTTTATCTCAAATGTTTAATTTCTGTATTGCTTACATATATTTTCATTATGCATCCACCTTATCCCGCTATATTTCCTTGCCACAATTGTCGCTTTCGCTTGGCACCATCTTGTTCCGGCTTGGCGCCTTTTTTGGTTTGTCGCCAAGGGTGTGGGCTCTCCTAGGATTTTACCGCTTATTTTCAGGGCATAGAAGATTAAATAAAGACGTAAATATAGCTATAGTGCTCCACCACATAGAGGTCAATCCTATTAGTGAAACGCTAATTATAAAGTTATACATTAAGTGGTTCATGAAGTGTTGAAAAATGGCAACTACTGCTCTAAAGCAGGAACCGCAGACAATTTCTGTATATATACAGAAAATGAAGCAACACAAAATGTCTACTCATAAGCATTGTAACATTAACCCTTTCACCTCAAGAAGAGTCACTTAATTTGTTTTCAAACTTGCACCTCTTCTATGGAGACAATGCAAATAATTTTAGTTTCATACCATGACAAAAAAACCCATAACTTGGGAGTATTCTGTTAACAAATTACAAATGAAATAAATCTGTTTAGAAAAGTTTTGTTAATGTATATTTCCACATTTTTTTATAAAAAAAAAATCATACCTCAAGTGCAAGCAGTTAAAGATATTAGAAATGTGTGCTTTCTCTTTTCTTTCTTTTTAACCAGACTGAGCCACAGGAAAACATGATTGGGTACAGCTAGCTAGCTATAACAAACTTAAATGATAAAAAGCTATCAAACACCAATTATTAACAACAAATCATCATTTTGATAAAATCACCAAAAAAAGTTGCGAACAAAGGTTCTTGGGTACTGTTGCAACTATATCAACCCCGATTTTGTTCGCATCATACACGGTGAATTGGCAATTAAGTGCTAATGTTGCCAATATGGTTGCGATAATCCATAAATATCAAAACAAACACAAAATATACATCAGAAAATGTTAATTTTTTCATTTATATTTCACAGTAACACTAAATAAAATTTTGAAATTACACAAAATAGATATTTCGTGAGTCTAATGTTATTGCCCCAACTATTAAAAACTACAATAACTATTTCGTGGAAAAATTCACTACCAAGTGCAAAAAAGTATTATTATTGTGCACAAACAGGCATAGAACATTCTTCCCTTACTGAATGCATACTGCAGTATTTGGCGATGTCTTTTGATTTTAGGTAAATGGCCGACTAAAGAAAAAATATAAGTACCATAAAAAATTATATATTAATTTAATTTAGATTCATTGGAGAAAGATAAAATACCGTAAAGTCCGGCATATAACGCACACCCATACTTTCAAGCTGCAAGTTTTAAATTTTAGGTATATTCGCTATATAATGTGCACCCCTTTTTTACGAAGAAACCTGAAATGTACAAATGCAATGCTGTTATGTTTAGTAGCAATTTATTCAAGGTGTTTATCTAAGCAATTGCAAAAATAGTATACTTTTAGAACTACCACCTTTTAAGTTCAATAAGAATGTCATGTCTTTAAAATAAAAAGTATTTCGAAATATTTAGAAGTTTAACTTTTTTTTATGCTCATTTATTTTTTAATTTTTAAAGCCCTCATTTTTATACCCAGCGTATAACTCACACCTGTAAATTTCGATCTTATTTTTTGTGTTCAAAGTGCGCGTTATAAGCCGGATTTTACGGTAGGTGGAAGATTTTAATCGGTATACTACTCACTAAACACATACATAGTGTACAGAATTAAATTTAGTATTTTATATATAAAAATTATCCAAAGTAAATATTCTGTGCTTAAAAATAAATTGAAAAATGATATACAATACGAACAGTAATTGACATAAAAAGAGCTGAACTATCTTTACCAACGCGAAAGTAAAATTTGAAAAAATAATTACAAACTTATGACAACCTGCTTCCTCAACATGTATTTGAGCCCTCTGTCAGTTTTGCTCATTCACTGATGCTTACTCTAATTTGATCAGCATTTATCCCTTGCACTGCGTTTGCTTGGCCAGTATGAGGACCTAAGTTCGAGTTTCTGCAATACAATTTTATGTACTCAAGCCGATTGACTGCAGTTAAAGTGAAGGTTTAAAGAAAAACATATGAAATTACAAACCAGCTCTGAGTGGGCCTTGTATCCGAATTCCTTTGTGGCCCTTTTTCAGATATGAGCACCATGTAAGTGGAATTGGGGCTCCTGCATCATTGATACAGCGGTAGCTCTACGTCCCTGACAAAAACAAACCATAATAACTTCCAGTATTTTTTTTAACAAATTACTAATGGAATCTGTTTAAGAAGGTAATAATCTTATAAAGCAATGAAAAACAAAATAAGGTGCGGTTCACTCCTAGGAGAGCCCCCACCCTTGGCGCGAATTACTTTGGTTGGCGATAATTGCGCCGTCATGGTAACCTTGCTTTTAAATACAACATATGGCAACCCTAACTTTTTCTAGAATTTTCGTCATTTGTGGGCGCGCATTTCAAATTTCATTTTGTTGTTGGGCTCCGGGTTGAAAGTATGGCTGCGCTTGTAAGTGAATACACGCTAGAATTTTTAATGTTATTGAATGCTAGAGGCAAGAAAGAATTGATTGAATGGTGTATGAAAGAAGGATTAATTGCTTCAAGATATGAATGTCCTAAATGTAATGAGCAAATGGGATTAAATGAACGAAAGTGTTGTTTTGGATGGATTTGAATGGAGATGTCGAAAAAAAGGTGTGAATACGCATGATGTTTGCAGAAGTATGAGAAAGAGAATTCATGGTTTTCCAATAGTAAGTTAATCGGCAATAAAACGTTTTCTCCGTAATCACACCAGCCACGCAGAAGGCATGTTCGACCATTACCTCGCTGAGTATTTATGGCGGCGCTCTCGCGATCACTCACTCAGCGACGAGACTTTCCAGAATTTTTTAAAAGCAGTTGTTACACTTTATCCTCCACTTGTGAAGGATCAACAATAAGAAAGTACGTGCTGTTATATTTTTTATCTTAAATGTTAAATTTCTGTATTGTTTACATGTATTTTCATTGCGCATCCATCTTATGCTGCTATATTTACTTGTCACCGCTGTCGGGTTTGCTTGGTGCCATTTCGTTTTCGCTTGGCGCTTTTTCTGGTTTGGCGCCAAGGGTGGGGGCTCTCCTAGGAGTTTACCTAAGGGGCAATATTTTGATGACTCAAAATCAGAAAATCTTAGTTTTAACATTTGTATTTCAATACTAACATCAAATGAAAGGTACTTACGTATTATCGCAACCTATTAGCGATATTGTATAAAACGAAGCACGATTGCCAATTCCGCGCGTACAACATCTGCGAAAATGGAATGGCCAACTTTGCAAGTTATCATTAAAGTTGGCGATTGTTGCGATAATACGTAAGAATCAAATGAAATTTAAAAAGTTGTCTAAAAAAGAAAAAAAATATTCCTATTAAAAACTCCGTCGATTAATTTCGTCACATTAAAATATCTCCAAGTGGGAAAAAAATATTGTTTCTAAACATTGAATGTGTTATATCGCGGCATTTGGCTACGTCTGTTTATTTCAGGTAAATGGTTGACGGAAACTATTTGGTACAAAAGACAGTAGCGTACAGAAGTCAATTATGTTAGTTTCATTTTCGCTTAATAAATAGAAATAAATTTAGCTTAAAATTACAGAAAAAACACGATGTAGAATTTAATTAAAGTCGTAAACATCCCGCGATAATGCTATCCAACTGTTGCCAAACCTACAAAACAAAATTTGAGTTCTTGAAAGAATAATTTTTAAAAAAAGATTTATTCGAAAATTAATCCCAGTTACGCATCAAAGGACAATAGATAGATAAATATGACAACGCATAAACATAACCATAGAAGAGTTATACAATAATTTCGAAAAATCTAAGCGTAAAGTTTAAATTTTCGCATTCAAAGCGAATCGTGACGTTGTATGACGTCATAACACCAAAAAATCACTTTAAAATTAAATTTAAAAAAATTTAGAGAGAATTTCAAAATAAAAAGTACATAAGATCCTGACCAGAGACAAATGCAACGTTGTGTCAATATCTCAGATTAATCCATGCAGAACTTTTTGAGTTATGCGCGCATACACAAACCAACACAACATTTTATATATATAGATATATAATATTCCTTTTGCTGATCCTAAGCGGGTTAAATTAATATTTCAAAGAATTATAGATGGGATTCTATTTCTTGTAATTATCTTGCACTTCGAGGAAACCCTGAAATAATAACGCATAATAGTGGAAACTTCTTAAATTAAACCGAATTATTAACCGGTTAACTTTGGCGTCCCATTTGAGAGCGCTTTACTGTGTGTTACGGAAATCGAGTTCTGACGAGTATACTCGTCAATCACAGAGTAAGTGTCATTGTGTCATTGTTAAAACATTGGATCAAAAAGATGAGTTTATTTTGTAAAATTGGCAATTTTATCACGAATACTTATTTTTTTTTGGTTAATATAAACATATATTACTCAAAAAAAACGCAAGAAAAATTAAATACATATAAAGGTAAAATTTTTAAAAAAAAATATGTAAAAATCAGTTTTCCGACTTTTTCCTTTTTACGCTAACATCTTAAAAACATTATCATTGGACACAAATAGATTCGTTATGCGAATTTATACGCTTTTTCAACCAGTGCATATGGGTAAGCATAAGTGTATCAGTAGTAGAAAAGTGGGGGTTCTGGATTACGAGGCGCTGAGGTGCTTGAGGTCCCCGCCTCCCCGAACGAGTTCTCTCCGTCCCCTCCACCCCTTCCCGCGGTTCTCCCCATCCAACCCTTCCGGCGTTTCCCTCTTCGTCCTTCTTCATCCGTGACACTTTATCCCCCTTTCCCTTCTATTTTCTCTTAGCGGGATATTGCATAAACAATCAAAATAGAAAAACAAAGCATAAATAATTTTAGGCTAATAATTGGCATAATATTTTTTTTTTCTGTAGACTACAATACTGAAATATTGCTTTTCATTTATAGATATGATTAAAATATGGGAAGATAGATTTCGTAAATAAACCATATTGAAAAAGCGCGTTTTTTTTCTTTGTGAATCTGATTATAATAGTGATGTCATATGACTAGTGACATCAGTAATTTTTCTACCAATCAGTTGCTTCCAAAGTTACGTCATGAAAATGAACCAATCAGCTTACTGTTGCCACCTTGTAATACTCATTTTTTTTTTCTTTCTGTGTATCATTTCTTCTCAAGCTCTGAGTTGGTAGAATACTTTGCTTCTTGATAAAGAATTATCACGTTCCAACCCTACCACAAAATTTCAAGATATTTTCTTTCGTGATTAGTGAATTGAAATTTATTTAGTTAACCATGAAACATGCTACATCTCTCGCCTTCTCCCATCCTCGAGCCAAAAGAGTGTGTTTTGATAAAGACAACGGGAAAGCTTCGTTTAAACCAGATGCTGTTCCTGAGAATCATTTCCATTTAGGAAGTCACAACTACGCCGTTGTTTCTGATTTTGCAGACGTTGCTCGAATTCACTTGCGCCGATACAAGCTCGATGCCACTGGATCTCTTTTACCTACCAAAGATGGAATTACTGTAACACCTTCCGTATGGTTAGCCCTCGTAAGAGAATTTTCTGCAATCGATCAAGCCTTTGAGGATGGAAAAGTATTTGTTATCAAGGATTGTCTCTTACTTTCCCGAACTGTTATCGAGAATGTCACTTATATCATAATGCAACGTTATTTCCAACGAAAGGACTTTACTCGTAAATTTTTGACTCCAGTTTCCATGCTAAAAGAAACGGAATGGAATGTATTAAAAGATATCCATAAGCAGATCACGTCGAAAACTGTTTCAATCATGTTCGGGCGTGTTTTCTGAAACTTCTGAGGCAAGAAGTGGCTAAACACATTCCTTTTCCAAAATCTGACTGCGTCGATTGTATCGACGCAGAAATGGTTCTCACTACATCAATGGTCGAACTCTTGTGTAACCATATCGAAGAAAATATTTCATCATTGTTCGTATGCTTCGGATGTTTGGAAGGATACGAAAATCAACTAGGTCATGAATGTATGACATATTCAAACGGACAGAGAATTTCCGAATATGGTGATTTAGCCATATTAAACATGGACTGGGATAAACTGGTAGCAGATTTTGTCAATTGAAACATCCAAATGGTAAATTACATGAATGAGATGTTTCTCAATAAGTTGAATATGAATGTGTTGATAGAAAATGCTAAACAAATGTATGTTGCTAGAGATTCTTTATTATTATTGTAAATAAAAAGTATTATTTTTCTTCTTCAAAGTGTATTTCTTATTTTTTTTTATTTTAAGAAAAAAGTGGTAAAGTACACACAGAGAGAGATAGGCACACAATTCGTACAAATGTATTATTCTCATTAAATTTAAAACCTAAGATTGTAAAAATGATAAAAAATATGCTCAAAATGTATTCATTTCTAAGGGTTTTTCTTCAAGGCTAACATGAATTTTCATATTGATTCAAAACATTGTTTCGAGTATGCTTTTTGCTTATATGTTTCGCTCGTAAAGATGTTGAATTTAATACTCAGAAAAGTTGAAAAAAAAAACTGATTGAAAATAAAATAATCACCTTTTACAATTAAGAGAGAAATAAAAATAAATGATTATAAAAATAGCATATTGAATAAATCAACAGTTTCAAAAAATTGAGTTCGTGTAAAGTTTAATGAATATAATATATTTATTGACATGTGTCAGTGTTCTTTCCAAGTATGCTTAGGTAATGCCATTGAAAAATAAGATAAACCGAAGTTATTGTATTAGCTTATTTAGAAATATATTTCTTTTTCTCGGCACATCTCCAACCCAAAATATTGCAAACAAATACGGAGAAATAATTTGTAATCGCTGCATTTAAAAAATGTCTACGAAAAAAAAAAAAAAAAAGATGGGAAATATTCGAAACTTTTTTCATCAAAACAAAGCTACAGAAAGGTAATTGATGCATTTATGAGATAGAAAGAAGTTTTACTTGTAGACATTACTAGATTCTAAGGTAAAAACTCTAAGGATTGAGGAACGAGAAAGCCGAAACCATTGAATGAACTTTTAAAAGATATTTATTTTTATCGGCACATACAAAGGAAAAATACAAAGAGAGGCCGAAAAAACATTTATAAATACTGTGTTTCCCGAATACCTTTGAAAATATAAATAAGGTAACTGAAATTTTTAAATCAAATCAAATGTGGGGAGAGGTAATCATTCCTTTTAAAAAGAGATTGTAAAGAAATATACACATCAATGGGCTTTTTAGAAAAGAGTACTGTGGTGGGTCTAACCGTTGAAGTGTGAGAAAGTTGAAACTATCCTATTAAGTCAAAAGATGTTTTCCAATCGAACAAAAAAAAACACCGGTGGTTAGAAAAAATTCTCACGTAAAAACATTTTGAAAGAATCTTCGAGAGCAAATAAAAAGTAAGTGGAACTCTCACTATGACATAGATGTAAAGACTAAGAATTTTATCTCCATAGGGTAGCAATCAACCCATTCATAGGTATGTATGAAAAAAAACTCGTGTGTAAGAATTTCAAGATTGTAACAGTTGTAAGTCTAACTATTGAAGAATAAATTGCGAAATTATCCTATTAGCTTGTAAAAAACAATTTGTCTGAGTATCTCTTTCAAAAAGCACAAACAGATGTTGCGAAAAGTCCACACAAAACATACCCTTAAAGCAGACTTTGTGTGTGTGCGAATATATCAGTACAAAATAAAAGAAACTTAACAACTGGACAATGGAAGAATTTGGTTTACCTACAGGAGGTAGTAAAATCGCATTCTTTAAGTTGTGGGGAGAAAAGTGTGGCTGTTGTGAGTAAGTTTGAAGTAATTGGAATTTTACAGCTTTTGAAAGTGGGAAAAATCAGTTTACCTACAGGGAGGTAGTAAAATCGCATTCTTTAAGTTGTGGGGAGAAAAGTGTGGCTGTTGTGAGTAAGTTTGAAGTAATTGAATTTTACAGCTTTTGAAGGTGGGAAAAATCAGTTTACCTGCAGGGAGGGGTTGTAAAACCCCATTCATACGGTTGAGGGGAGATTCCAAATACTTTTAGAGTTAAAAGAAGATAAGCCCCGCCCTTTCGTTCGCTATTCGTTACAAAAAATACTTTTTAATTATTTTTCACTGTATTCCTACGCATAACGATTGATTCCGTATATAAGCAGATGAGGCGAATGAACCAATTCACTTCTAGCTCGAAATTTTTCTGTGCGCACTTCATGCTTAAACTTTTACAATGGATATCGAAAAAAATATTCGAAGAGACTGATTTCCCTATCAACGACAAGGTTTTGGCTTCTGCGGATTTTGGAGACTTATCCAGTGAGTTAGATGAACCCTTCGATGGCGTTTTAAGAGGAACATTTTCATGCGATAAATGCGATAGTGTTTTCACGCATCGTCGCAGTTTAGAAAGACATCGAATTTCAATTCACACCACTTCAGCCTTATTCCATTGCAAAATATGCAAAAAGAGATTCAATCGAAAAAGATAACTTCGTTCGACATTCAAAAATTCATAAATTAACACCGATTATCATGAAACTGTCTCGAACAGCCAATGGAGAAGAAAATTCCCTCTGCGAACACATCCTCGGAAGCCGCACCCGGTCCCTCTACCGCCACGGAAACGACTCTTTCCGATCACGGCAGGACTTCTATTTCAACTGCACCATCGCGAAAACGAACTGTTTCGCCCACTAGAAATGCATGTTTGGATACTTTTGAAATGTACACATTCTTTCCAGATACTTCAACATCGAAGGACTTAACTGTGAGCCTTCACAGCATTAAGACAGAAATTTTGAAAAAATTAAGGAAACAGCGTCTTCAAAGCAGGGTGTGAAGTGGTATCTCAACAGCTGTGTTCACTTCATCCGAAAAATTACTACAGAGGATTTTGAGACCTGTACATCATATTTTAGATCAAGATGTGCTATTACATTAACCCAGGAAATTCCTGACGTTGAAACAAGCATTGCAAAGGTAAGAAGTTAATTCATTTTTTTTCTTTAAAAATAATAAAATAAAATGTAAAAGAAATTTTAAAAGAATTTTAAGAAAAAGTTATTCAAATAACTATAAAATATATACTGTGGAAATATATTTCAGAATTATTTTACATCGAATGTGATTATAATTTGAATTTATTATTATTTTTTAAAGGTTATCACATCATGTAATGAATTTGAAAATAGAGGATCGGGATGGGAATTCCAAGACGTGTTGAAGAATGAACTTAAGATTGCTATCTACAAGCCCTTGGCAGCAGCTTCTTACATTCCTCTTCCACCAAAGCTGATTAAAAAAAAAAGGCAATATTAAACATCAGAAATGAGGACCAACATTGTTTTTTATGGTGTGTGTTAGCTCATCTTCATCCTGCTCAAGCCAATGCAAATAGAGTGAGTACTTATTTAAAATTTCAGAATGAATTATGCACGAAAAACCTTACATTTCCTACTCCATTAAATCAGATTGAATGCTTTGAAGAAAAAAAAATAAAATATCAATTAATGTGTTCGGTTTCGAGAATGAAATATTCCCTCTTGAAAATAACAACAAAGAATTTTGATAAACATGTAAATTTGCTTTTGATCTCAAATCAAGAGAAAAGACATTATTTTCTTATTAAAAATTTAAATCGATTACTTTCAGACTTAACACAACATAAATCAGAAAGTTTTTATTGCAATTATTGTCTTCACAGGTTTGTTAAAAAATCAATCTTAGATGCCCATATAGTAGACTGTAGGAAACATAAAGAACAAAAAATAAAAATGCCCGAAAACAAATGGTTAGAATTTGAAAACTTTAAATTTAATTTACCTGTTCCATATACTATTTACGCCGACTTTGAATCCCTTATTGTGAAAATCAACTCATGCGCGCCTGATCCTGAAAGATCTTCCACTGTACCAATAGCAAATCATATTCCATGTGGTTATGCGTATGTGGTGATTGGACCTGATGGAAGTTTTAAAAAACCACCTGTTGTTTATCGAGGAGAAAATGCCGTTGACCATTTTTTAAAAAACATTATTAAAGAAGAGGAAGATATACTAAATATTTTGAAAAAAACTGAGCCGATACTTTTTTCTGATGAGAATAAATTACATTTTAAAAATGCCACTTTTTGTCACATATGTGAAAAACCTTTATTGGGGGATAGAGTCCGGGATCATGACCATCTCACCGGTTTATACCGGGGTGCTGCTCATAATATTTGCAATATTAATTATACATTGGCTAAACATATCCCTGTCGTAATTCACAATTTACGAGGGTATGATTCCCATTTGATCATGCAGAGTGTTGGGAAAATAAAAAACAAAAATCTTACTTGTATACCTTCCAATAGTGAAAAATATATATCTTTTTCTCTCGGTTCTCTACGCTTTCTCGATTCGCTGCAATTTTTAAATGCCTCTCTCGAAAAGTTAGTTTCGAATTTAGAAAAAAATGAATTAACACTAACAAATAAATTTTTCAAGGAAAAAACCGATCTGATGCTTCATAAAGGAATTTACTCCTATGAATATATGGATACTTTCCAAAAATTTAATGAAGGATGCTTGCCCTCTAAAGAAGCCTTTTAGCTCACTTACAAATGAAACTGTAAGTGATGATGATTATGCACATTGTCAAAACGTATGGAAAAGTTTTAATCTTAAAACTCTAGGAGAGTATCACGATCTGTACGTGACGAGTGACGTAATTCTACTTGTAGACGTTTTTCAAAATTTTCGACAATTATGCTTAAATTTTTACAAACTAGATCCATGTCATTGTTACACGGCTCCCGGACTCGCTTGGCAAGCATGTCTTTACATGTCGCGAGTCAAACTGGAGCTTTTTACAGATTTAGACCTGCATTTATTTGTCGAGAGAGGCATAAGAGGTGACATTTCAATGATATCCCATAGATTTAGTTCAGCTAACAACAAATATTTAGACTTTTACGATGAAAACAAACCATCTAAATACATCCTTTATTTGGATGCAAATAATTTATATGGATGGGCAATGTCCCAACCCTTACCTACTCACGGTTTTGAGTGGATTACACAGCCAATTGATTTTATGGAAATTCCAGATGAGTCAGATATAGGTTATATTTTAGAAGTAGACATGGATTATTCACAAAACCTACACAATTTACATAATGACTATCCCCTGGCCCCAGAAACATTAAATGTGACAAATGATATGCTGTCTCCATACTGCAAAGAAATAGCACAAGAACATAATTTAAATACCAATAGCTGTACGAAATTAGTTCCTAATTTAATGAGTAAAAAGGATATATATCGTTCATTATAGAAATTTAAAACAGTATGTTTCTCTAGGTTTAAAAGTAACTAAAATCCACAAAGTACTTAAATTTCACCAAAGACCTTGGCTTAAAAAATATATTGATTTTAATACGGAAAAAGAAAAAACGCGAAAAGCTCATTTGAAAAAAATCTCTTTAAACTTTTAAATAATGCCGTATTCGGTAAAACCATGGAAAACCTACGGAAGCGCACAGTAATAGATCTTGTACAGGATCAGAAAAAATCGAAGAAACTCGTTGCTTCTCCAGCATTTCATAATTTTCGTATAATAACAACAGATTTAGTTTCGATAGAGAGAAAAAAAAAGTTTCCCTTTTATTAAATAGACCGATCTACATTGGTTTCTCCATTCTAGACATATCTAAGATTCTTATGTATAATTTTCATTATAAGTATATAAAATCAAAATACGATACCAATGCAAAATTACTTTTACTGATACTGATTCGTTGTGCTATGAAATTGTAACACAAGACGTGTATGAAGATATGCAGAAAGATCTACATTTCTTCGATACTTCCGATTATCCCCAAACTCATCCCCTATACTGCGAAATAAATAAAAAGTGCTTGGCAAGATGAAAGATGAGTTATCATCCAGTTTGGCTCTTGAATTCGTTGGACTCAAACCAAAAATGTATAGTTTAAAAAGTGCTGAAATGGAGAAAAAAACGGCGAAAGGAGTCTCAAAAATTATTATCCAACAACAAATTAGACATACAGACTACAAAGAGACTTTGTTATGTCGTCGTCGTGGATTAGCCAAAGCTAAAAAAATAGCAAGTCACAATCACATTGTGCAAACTGTGGCTTATCAAAAGTCAACTCTGAGCCCTTTTGATAGCAAAAGATACATTCTACAAGATGGAATAAATACTTTAGCATACGGTCACTTTAAAATTTAATAGCAAAAACTTATGTTATTTTCCCTTAAAAAAAATTCACCATGATGAATGAGTAAATATGTTGATGGTAAATACGTTATAGATAAATACATCTCAAAATTTTGAGTTTTTATATTTTGTAAAAATTTGGGTATTTATATATATGTATTTGTATTAGAGTGAAACATTCCTTCACCCTGTCAAAATGTTGCTTTGCTTATGAAAAGATTATGTACATGAAATTATTCTGTAAATGGTATATGACTACCTCTTAGTTTTTGTTTTTGAAATAAAACAAAAAAATAATTTTTTTTTTTAAATTAACGATGTACTATTACATTCCATATGTGTGGAGGAAGGATTCTTTATTTACATTGAAATGTTAATGCTATATCATTTACTCTAATCAATTCAGTTTCATTATTGTTGGAAATATTGTTTGTTGTATCTCTGTACATTGTTATTATTTTATTGTAAATAAACAGTTGATATAAAAATATTTTTGTTCAATCTCAATTATTTGGTATTCATAGTTAAATATTTTTGTGCAAGTAAAATTATAAACATATTCACAAAAAATAGTATGAGTAATTTACAAATCCTTGCATTCGCAATGGAGTTTCGAACCATACAACATCCATCATTTTTGCTAATAAGTGGTCCTTCCAATTCTGGAAAAACTTTGTCAAAAAGTTGTTGGATTATGAAATGTTTAAGCCAACTCCTTCAAAAATCATTTGGTGTTATGCTGCTCATCAAACTCTGATGAAATTTCTAATGTTGAGTTCATTGATGGCTTACCCTCAGATCTTAGCCTGATAAGTAATGCATTAATCATTATTGATGATTTAATGTCCGAATTAGGAGGCTATAAAAAATTATCAAATTTATTTACAAAACGTAGCCATCATAAGAATATTTCAGTTATATTTATTGTTCAAAATCTTTTTTATAAAGGGGCAGACACAACTTAAAGAATGCGATTTTACTACCTCCCTGTAGGTAAACCAAATTCTTCCATTGTCCAGTTGTTAAGTTTCTTTTATTTTGTACTGATATATTCGCACACACACAAAGTCTGCTTTAAGGGTATGTTTTGTGTGGACTTTTCGCAACATCTGTTTGTGCTTTTTGAAAGAGATACTCAGACAAATTGTTTTTTACAAGCTAATAGGATAATTTCGCAATTTATTCTTCAATAGTTAGACTTACAACTGTTACAATCTTGAAATTCTTACACACGAGTTTTTTTTTCATACATGCCTATGAATGGGTTGATTGCTACCCTATGGAGATAAAATTCTTAGTCTTTACATCTATGTCATAGTGAGAGTTCCACTTACTTTTTATTTGCTCTCGAAGATTCTTTCAAAATGTTTTTACGTGAGAATTTTTCTAACCACCGGTGTTTTTTTTGTTCGATTGGAAAACATCTTTTGACTTAATAGGATAGTTTCAACTTTCTCACACTTCAACGGTTAGACCCACCACAGTACTCTTTTCTAAAAAGCCCATTGATGTGTATATTTCTTTACAATCTCTTTTTAAAAGGAATGATTACCTCTCCCCACATTTGATTTGATTTAAAAATTTCAGTTACCTTATTTATATTTTCAAAGGTATTCGGGAAACACAGTATTTATAAATGTTTTTCGGCCTCTCTTTGTATTTTCCTTTGTATGTGCCGATAAAAATAAATATCTTTTTAAAAGTTCATTCAATGGTTTCGGCTTTCTGGTTCCTCAATCCTTAGAGTTTTTACCTTAGAATCTAGTAATGTCTACAAGTAAAACTTCTTTCTATCTCATAAATGCATCAATTACCTTTCTGTAGCTTTGTTTTTGATGAAAAAAGTTTCGAATATTTCCCATCTTTTTTTTTTTTTTCGTAGACATTTTTAAATGCAGAGATAACAAATTATTTCTCCGTATTTGTTTGCAATATTTTGGGTTGGAGATGTGCCGAGAAAAAGAAATATATTTCTAAATAAGCTAATAAAATAACTTCGGTTTATCTTATTTTTCAATGGCATTACCTAAGCATACTTGGAAAGAACACTGACACATGTCAATAAATATATTATATTCATTAAACTTTACACGAACTCAATTTTTTGAAACTGTTGATTTATTCAATATGCTATTTTTATAATCATTTATTTTTATTTCTCTCTTAATTGTAAAAGGTGATTATTTTATTTTCAATCAGTTTTTTCAACTTTTCTGAGTATTAAATTCAACATCTTTACGAGCGAAACATATAAGCAAAAAGCATACTCGAAACAATGTTTTGAATCAATATGAAAATTCATGATAGCCTTGAAGAAAAAACCCTTAGAAATGAATACATTTTGAGCATATTTTTTATCATTTTTACAATCTTAGGTTTTAAATTTAATGAGAATAATACATTTGTACGAATTGTGTGCCTATCTCTCTGTGTGTACTTTTACCACTTTTTTTTTCTTAAAATAAAAAAAAAAATAAGAAATACACTTTGAAGAAGAAAAATAATACTTTTTATTTACAATAATAATAAAGAATCTCTAGCAACATACATTTGTTTAGCATTTTCTATCAACACATTCATATTCAACTTATTGAGAAACATCTCATTCATGTAATTTACCATTTGGATGTTTCAATTGACAAAATCTGCAACCAGTTTATCCCAGTCCATGTTTAATATGGCTAAATCACCATATTCGGAAATTCTCTGTCCGTTTGAATATGTCATACATTCATGACCTAGTTGATTTTCGTATCCTTCCAAACATCCGAAGCATACGAACAATGATGAAATATTTTCTTCGATATGGTTACACAAGAGTTCGACCATTGATGTAGTGAGAACCATTTCTGCGTCGATACAATCGACGCAGTCAGATTTTGGAAAAGGAATGTGTTTAGCCACTTCTTGCCTCAGAAGTTTCAGAAAAACACGCCCGAACATGATTGAAGCAGTTTTCGACGTGATCTGCTTATGGATATCTTTTAATACATTCCATTCCGTTTCTTTTAGCATGGAAACTGGAGTCAAAAATTTACGAGTAAAGTCCTTTCGTTGGAAATAACGTTGCATTATGATATAAGTGACATTCTCGATAACAGTTCGGGAAAGTAAGAGACAATCCTTGATAACAAATACTTTTCCATCCTCAAAGGCTTGATCGATTGCAGAAAATTCTCTTACGAGGGCTAACCATACGGAAGGTGTTACAGTAATTCCATCTTTGGTAGGTAAAAGAGATCCAGTGGCATCGAGCTTGTATCGGCGCAAGTGAATTCGAGCAACGTCTGCAAAATCAGAAACAACGGCGTAGTTGTGACTTCCTAAATGGAAATGATTCTCAGGAACAGCATCTGGTTTAAACGAAGCTTTCCCGTTGTCTTTATAAAAAAAAACACTCTTTTGGCTCGAGGATGGGAGAAGGCGAGAGATGTAGCATGTTTCATGGTTAACTAAATAAATTTCAATTCACTAATCACGAAAGAAAATATCTTGAAATTTTGTGGTAGGGTTGGAACGTGATAATTCTTTATCGAGAAGCAAAAGTATTCTACCAACTCAGAGCTTGAGAAGAAATGATACACAGAAAGAAAAAAATGAGTATTACAAGGTGGCAACAGTAAGCTGATTGGTTCATTTTCATGACGTAACTTTGGAAGCAACTGATTGGTGGAAAAATTACTGATGTCACTAGTCATATGACATCACTATTATAATCAGATTCACAAAGAAAAAAAACACGCTTTTTCAATATGGTTTATTTACGAAATCTATCTTCCCATATTTTAATCATATCTATAAATGAAAAGCAATATTTCAGTATTGTAGTCTACAGAAAAAAAAAAAAAAAAAAAAATTATTATGCCAATTATTAGCCTAAAATTATTTATGCTTTGTTTTTCTATTTTGATTGTTTATGCAATATCCCGCTAAGAGAAAATAGAAGGGAAAGGGGGGGATAAAGTGTCACGGATGAAGAAGGACGAAGAGGGAAACGCCGGAAGTGTTGGATGGGGAGAACCGCGGGAAGGGGTGGAGGGGACGGAGAGAACTCGTTCGGGGAGGCGGGGACCTCAAGCACCTCAGCGCCTCGTGATCCAGAACCCCCACTTTTCTACTACTTGTATATTAAATCTTTAATATTTTTTATGTATTTGTTTTACTTCGGCCTAGCCTCAAAATATTCTTAACATCTTTAAATTTGAGAATATGTTTTGTTTTTCTGAAAAATTACAATCTAAATAGTCAATGGTCCCGCACGACGAATATACTCGTCATGACACAAAATCCTGCAAATTCTCTATGACAAGTATACTCGTCAATCACAGCTAATTGGTTAAGGAAATAAGAATCTGTGCTTATGGATCATATTAGCAGAAAAAATAAACAAACTCGAAAAATAGAATTGTGCATCATTTAGCCCATAGATCACAATAACAAATTAATCATGCGTTAGGAAATGTGGGGTCCTTAACACAATTAAAAACGATATAAATGCAATCACGTACTATAATATCCAAGCGGATTGTACTCCTGATATTTCCCTTAAGGAACATACTTCAGCCATTATTGGGTATGTAATATTTAAAGAGAAAACAATAAACCATATAAATCAGTCATTTATAGGGTATAATGATTTTTTGTGGCTGAAGTAACTGATGCGAGTGGAGAAGGACCAGAGAAAACTCTATTGAAAAGATTATGTGGGCTTGATTTGGATATTATGAATTGTAGTGGGCAGGCATACAAGAACGCTAGCAACATGAAAAAGAAATATAAATGTGTGCAATCTAGAATAGCTGCTCTAAATCCTCATGCAATTTATGCCTTGCCTATAGTACTACTGTTTTAATTTATGAATTTCGGATGCTACTTCCAGAAGTATTTATCGTAAAATAAGTTTTGGAATATTGCTTATTTTTTGCATCTAAAACAAATGAGAAATTGTACCAAAGCGTTTAAATATTACTTTTAAACCATTATGGGACACTCTTTGGGAAGCAAAAATAGAGTGAGTTTAAGCACAGTTTTAACAAACTTTCAATGCCCTAGAAGAATTGAATTATGTAAGTCATGAGAGAGAGAATGCAGTGGTATCCGAACCTAAAAGTGTGTGTGTCTATTCGATTCAATACATGAAATACAATTTATTTTATGTTTAATAGTATGGTTTTCAATATTTTCCAAAATTAGTATTATAAATAAACTATTCAAGTAAAAACAATTGCTGTATTAATTTAATCAATAAAATAAAAACTTAAAATCCAAAATTTAAGAACAAAATTTAACATATTTTTTTAGACTAAGCAAAAGTACAATCAAGTCATTTTAATACTTCAGAACATTTTCCTGAAAAACGAATTCGAAAAATAAATGAATATAATCTGAAATAGAAGAAAAAATGAAGCTATAGAGAAAACCCGGGACAGGAATTGAGATGTTATTCTTTAACACCGTATTTCATACTGTTTCTGTATTGGGCCAAAACTGGCTGTAGTGCCACTAAAATTCCCCACTCATTCATTGATAGTATTGTACAAATAGAAGATAGATTTAAAAATATACCAAAGATTTTTTTATTTCTCTGATTTCAAATGAATCCCTGTTGTAAAAAGCTTAAAAAATATGAACTAGAAAAATGTTCTAAAAAATTCGTAAAGTTTTATTACAAAGATGTAGGTGATGTAGGTGTGAATGTCTTTTTCAGGAAATTGGTTTGCTACGGGTTCGGATTTTGAATAAAAGAGATGTAAATAACGCACAATACACATTCTAAATAGTAATTATAAAGAGCTATTTCTAAATGTATTAACTATGCCAACACTTTTTTTTTTTTATATTGCCAGTTACTATAGCAAATGCTAAGCTCTCCTCGGCAGATTCAAATTAATAAAGAATTATCTTCGGTAAGTTTGTATGTAGAACGCTTAAACGCACTTGCTATATTAAGCATCGAAAAAAAAATTGTAAAAAAAATGTAATTTTTCTGAAGTAATCAATGTATTAGCAACAAGTAATATAAAAAAAAATTAAGTCAATTCCTACTTATGTCAACAAAGAAAAATTTTATTTTAATCATTTTTTATTAAATAGTTACAATTAATATAAAAATGTATATACATATACAGTCACTCAAAAAAGTATTGGAACACTTGGCATGCATAACTGCTAAGCCATTTATAAAAATATTTATCACATTAAAACAAAAACAAAATGAATTAAGAAATGTTTTAACATTTGATATACAGTATACAAGGGAAATTTTATTAGTATTATAGAATTATAATTTGATCTAGCTTTTCAAATATGTATAATTCAAAGGCACACTGGAGTCAAAAAATTATTGAGACACTTTTGAAATAAGAAATTTAACAAATATACAGCGTATTAATAGAATTTAGTTTCACGACACTGTTTTAGACTAGAAGTTTCAACATAAACGTTTCAACAGATAAGATTATTTATAGAAAAAATGGTGAGAAATAAAGATATATCGGTTGGTGGGCAAAATCTCGTAATAAGTCATTGGAAAGAGGAGAAATCACTTCTCTGTATAGGAAAAATCTTGAAAAATTGAGTAACATCATAGATAGGTTCAAGAAAACAATAAGTGTTGAAAACAAGCAAAAATCAGGGCGTGCAAGGATATTTAATGAACGTGAAGAGAAGTGGATTGTGTGACAAGTACACATTAATCCAAGAACTAGTGCAGTAAAAATGACTTTGCAATGTAAAAGTAGGTTCGGAAAATTTAGTAAATTCTGAAACTGGCAGAAATCTTTTAAGAAAACATAAGTATCATGGCAGAGTACTTAAAAAAAAGCCCTACATCATCAAACCAAATAGACAAGCTAGGTTGGCATTTGCTAAAATGTATGTAAGGCAGCCAACAGAATATTGGGAAAATGTAATTTTTGTTGATGAAAGTAAATATAGCATTTTCGAATCGGATGGCAAGCAAAAAGTTTGGCGGAAATCAAATACAGCAATGCATGTCAAAAATTTACGGTCTACTGTCAGATATGAAAGGGGTAACCAAATTGTCTGGAGTTGCTTGGCAAGCTCTGGTTTCGGGAACTTATATTTTATTGATGGTATAATGAATAAATATGTCTATATCTTGACATTCTCAAGTGAAATTAAAAGCAAAGTGCGAGCAAGCTGGGAATCGTAGGATATTTTAAATTGTACCAAGATAATGACCCGTGACATACTGCAGAGATTTGCAAGTAATGGTCCTCTACCACTGTCCTAGAGTTATTAAAACTCCTGCACAAAGTCCAGACCTTAATCTCATTGAATATGTGTGAGATTATTTTCAGCAAAAACGATATGAGCACCAAATTTCTAACAAGCAGGATTTGAGAAAATATTTGGTCGAAGAGTGGACCAAAATCGATGGATCGTTTTGCAAAAAATTGATCCAATGCATGCCAAATAGATTTCGAGGGGTCATAAAAAGCAAGGAGGGCCCAACAAGATATTAATTTCTAAGTTTGAATTTTTTTTCTTAATTTATTGGGAAGTGTCCCAATACTTTTTTGAGCACGTTTTTTAACTCGATTTCTTTTATTTTCAGTTTTAACCATAATTGCATTAATGTATGAGTTTTGTTCAAATTATTATTATTTGTATTTAACAAAATAACGTTTACTTTTTTTTTTGGTTTCATTTGTATGTTTAAGTAAAATATTACGATACAAATCTATGAACTGGTAGTGTGTCCCATTACTTTTTTGACTGATTGTATATAGTTAGGTATTGCATGCTCCCCATGTCTCTTTCGCTTCCAATCTTACAAGTATTTTAATTGCTATCAAAGGTTGTTGAGTATGAATTTTCAGGATAATTTAGAAAAGTTAGGAATCCGTATGTGGTTTCATCATTCATAAGGATTAAAGAAATTGCTTGATAGTTTTTAGTGCGTTATAAAAACATGGTTCATTAAAAAAATTATTTTATTATTATTTTCTGCTTTTTAGGGTTATGTGAATGAAATTTTTGAATTGATTTTAAATACTGTGATGACGTAATTACAGAGACATGCGATGTCCAGCTCAGATGTCGTCCACGTCACTTGACCATGGTTCAAACTTATGTGGTCCGTCACCAAAAGCCCACGTGTAGCTGAAAAGTGCGACGTTGATATTCACTCATTCAATCACGCCACACAGTAGGACACTTTTGAAAGAATTCGATTCTCGCGATAATGCATGCAAAGTTAGAGAATAGAGATCAATAATATAGGTTTACAGTTTTATTATGTATTAATTTTGCATTATTTAAAGATACTTCTTAACATGAAAATAAACAGCATAAAATACAACCATTTTTTAACAAATGTAAAAAGTTAAAATTGTACCTATATTACGTATTTTTTAAACATATTTATTAAAACAAGAAATAAATAACATAAAATATAAGCTTTCCCCCTTCAATACAGTTAAATAAAATAAAAAAAACTCTACTAGGACCTTGTCCCTGCACCACTATATTTCACATCTCAACATCGGGGGTATAATTTGTGACTTTCTGTTTGACACGATTGCAAACATTCAGTTGCTAAACAATTTCTTTTCGGATTCTAAATATTTTTCACACGAGGAAAGATTTTTTCTGTTCGATATATAAAACCAAAAGCGGAATGTAGAGTACATGCAGTTTTCTCTCTTCAAACAATTAAATCTCTCCAGCAATGGTATTCAATAATTTACAAAATAGCTGCAAATTTATCTTTAAGATTTTTTCGTAAATACGTAAATGTCCATAGTTCTGAAGAAGCTTGTCAAATAAGGTCCATTACAAATTTATCAACTTCCATCTACTCAAAATTGATCAACTTGCAGTGAAGTGCAGAGTGCCACTGAGAATTGAACCACGTGCCACTTATGGCACGCGTGCCATAGGTTGCCGACCCCTGAAGTAAAATGTAAATGGTTTTAAATTCTAAAGAATTTTTGAAGCTAATTTATGAATTGTAATTTTTTTGTAAATCATCTTGAATTCTTTTAAACATAATTTTGATTGCTATTTTTAAGAAATTCTCTTTTAATAGCATTTCCTTTTAAATTTGCTTTAGAAAGCACTTTTTCACTATGCAGAATACATTCCAGGGATTTCTTTCAAACATCTGATAAAAAAATTTTCCGAACATTTTCAACTACAGTGAGCATCACAGTGAATTACATTTTAGAAATGGGCATAATTGAAACCGTTTTCTGTTATACAAGGGAAGTAATACAGTCAAAACGTGTTACTTCACAAATATTTAGAATAAAATAGATAAGAAATCATGTAATAAAAATAGGAATAAAAAGTAGAATTAAGGTATCCGAACACGTTGAAAATGACCAAATTCGGACATGACCGATATTTTTGTTTTCTATTTTATTTAATACATCTATATTTTGGCTTTACAAAACATACTTTGTTTTGATTCTATGCTTCTTAGAGGCCAAGTTACAATCAATTTTATTAAGTTAGAAAAACCGGAACTGGGTCATTGATCTACCAGAAGTGGGAATTTAAATTGTTCGAAATCTATCATGGCGAGTCTGATCACACAAAATATTACAAATGTATTTCTATAAAACTTTTTGCACCTGATATTTATGCTTTGTACTAGAGAATGTACTAAAATATTTCTTATAGTATGAATATTATTTGAGTTAGGGCATGTTATTAAAATAATGGTCTCATAAAGGCGTTATTTTTCTTATAACGTTTACTCAATCATCTCTAAAAGTTTCAAATTTTAATAAAACATTAAAATTTTAGTACATTCTCTAGATAAATGCCTCTTGATTGTTTTGGTAATTCTTTTACTAATATAAGTTAATTACTTTTTCCTCTAATTGCTTTGAAGTTTTACAAAAATATTGCTAAAATTTCACATATAATTGTGATTTTTATGAAATTCCGGCAATTTATTTTAAATATTGTTGATTAAATATTAGTATTTATTGGTATTGAATCCTAAAAAAGCCTTTATATGTTTAAATATGTTATTTTGTCAAAAAGTACTCTGAACGTGTTCGGATACCTTAAAAAAAGTAACATTCAAATACGGACGAATATTATTGTAAATTTTTATGATAATCTTTTGCAATCCAGATTTCGTTGCTCAAAAAGATATTAAGTGTCATGTTTAGCAGTAACGCACACAGGATTTTTTCGAGGGATGGTAGTTCAACATTCTCGAATCTTGCTCCAATACGACGCTCAAGGTATTCTTATGATTTTGCCAATTTTCGGGAACAAAAAAAAGTGAAAAATTAATTATTGAATAAATAATTAGCATTAATTAATAAAATTAATTTTATTATTAACAAATGCTTCATTAAATTTTACGTGCTATATACGTAGAATTATAATCAATCAAAAAGAAGTAATATAAAAGAAAATTTTAAGACAATTCCTACTTAGGTCAACAAAGAAAAGTTTTATTTTAGTTACTTTTCATTAAGTAGTTACAATTGATATAAATATGTATTTACATATGACAGAATCACAATATTAAGTGGCAAAATAGAAAGCGATTTTCCTCTCTATATATGGTGTTGGAATTTTTGTTTTTCTTTGTTACTATTAATTCATTGAAATTTAATTATTCTAATAAAATAGTATAGTAAAAAAGAAATCACATTCTCAGAAATTAGGCCAACCTAGGTGGGATTCGAACCCACGACCTCTAGATTGAAAGTCCAATGCGCTATTTATTGCGCTACAAGGACACAACAAATGATTTTCCTTTCTATATGAGCTGTTGGACTATTATTTTTGTTGCTTACTATTTATTTATTAATTAAATTTAACTAATGAATTAATATTTGAAGAGCCATCCACTATAAGTTTAAAAAAATGTATTTGAACTTGAATGGATGAATAGGAAGTATATTTTATTAACGATTGAAAATTTGAACAAGATATATATATATAGGGAAAAAGTGAGCTAATTGTAGGAACTGAGACAAATCAAGGACTTGGGGAGGTCCGGTCCTGGGACATCTCCCTGTGTGCGCCACTGGTGTTAGGCAATGTTGAATTAAAAAAATATATATTTTATTCAAATAAAGAATAAGAGATAAAAGCTTATTTCTTTTGTAGGATTTTAAGAATCAGAGTTTCTACATAACATATGTACCTTTATTACATGAATATCACTAAAATAATACAATCTGAAAATAAGATCTCAATAGCAAGAAAACTCGATAATCTAGTTTTTCTATCAAATCTGGTGGTTCAATTCAGGTCAAGACAGCTCAGACGACAAGACAATTTAAAAACAGGAAATAACAAAGGATTTAAACTAAGGTTGTATTATTAGGGCAACCGATCCATCAATTGCAGACTTCAACTGTACAAAACGGTAGCTCACCTGCCAATGAACTCATACCAAGAACAAGTTTTGTTTCACAAAGCATCCATCTTTATTTTTCATTCCGATCTAAATACCTGTTTTGATTTCGTACATTTGATGTATTATTTTTCTCCAGGATTTAAACTTAGGTTGTATTATTAGGGCAACCGACCCATCAATTAAAAGCTTTCAACTGTACAAAACGGTAGCTCACCTGCCAATGAACTCATCCCAAGAACAAGTTCCGCGTTACAGAGCATCCATCTTTATTTGGCATTTCGATCTAAATACTTATTTTGATTTCGTACATTTGATGCATCATTTTTCTCCTGTCTCGTGCAAAAAAGGGGTTTCATGTCTTTTTTACAGCTGAGAAGTAAAAACACGTACATGCTCTTCCGAGTGCTCTTTCCTGCCTCACCAGATATCCAGAAGGATATTTGTCAAAGAGGCCACAACGATGCGCTTCGTTACCTGAAGGACATATGTAATTGATTTCACAGCTCTCTCTGTCAAATTTATCCACTAGTTTACTGTAAACTGATATACAACTAGAGCAGGGGTGGTGGACCTTTATAGATCAACGTGCCATTTTTTTCCAAAGAAATTTTGATGAGGTATAAACGTGTCGTCAAAGAATTTTGACTTGTGACTATTGGAAATTAATAAAACTAAATACCAGCAACTCCTAACTCTTTATTTACTTCGAAAAATTACAGTTTGCACTGTATAGTAGTAACTGTTTTAGTTATACGTGTAATTCAAATTAAAGCAACATTAGACTGGGACTTCGGTTGTAGCAGATTAGATGACAAATAACTTATAATAGGACTGTAAGATGTTTCTTTTAGAAGAATGCATGCTGAATTGGAGTGATCTGCCAAACGATTTCTAAGCGAGTCCTTAAAGTTTTTCATCTCTGAAATTAATAATTCGCAGGCATAAGCAGATTAAAATATAGTTGGAACTGCATGTGTGTGTGTGGGATTCAGCTTCTCCAAAAAGTTAAATGGGTCTTAAATCGATTTCCATGTTTCCAAAATTTCATTATTAGCATTTTTACCTATATTGCTTATTAATCTTTCTGTTTCAATCAACTCCAACTTTTTCCTTGCTTCAATAAATTTTTGAATCCATATTGAACTAGACTGGAAATCAATAACTCAGTTGTATTTCAAATTTTGTCACTTTTCAACCAATTGAATTGGGATACATTCAATTTAACAAATGAAGTCACATCAGGGTATATAATAAACTTGAGCGTTTAGAGAAAATCTCGCTGAAAATTGCGACCGATCACGGTCGCAATTTGTTTGTAATACTTCATAGTGAACATTGTTATTTTGAAGTAAAATGCTAACCGTTTTGATGGGTGATGTGCCCAAAATATTGTGTCGTGTGCCACTGGTTCGTCATCCCTGAACTAGAACGTAACTTATGTAATTTGTGAAATAATATTTTTTTTCTTGTTACGTAGTTAATAAACTATTGACAGCTATAATATATATATATATATATATATATATATATATATATATATATATATATATATATATATTAAGATTTGATTCTAACTAGTCATCTACCGGTAACAATTCCAGGATTCAGTGCTTAAGACACTCCAATGTACTCAATTGCACATTCTAAATAAATATACGGTCTTAAAATAGCTGCAGATTATTTGCAAAATTATTTTTCTTTATTATTTTAATTTTTAAGCTCCTTCCCCTCTGTGTCCTCGGGTCTTCAAGTTCTCTTATTATTTTTTTTTTGGTTTGATTCTTATTTACTTTCAGTACCTACGTATGACACAGCCGACCAATTTCGCTAAGCGGGAAAACATTACCAATTCAAAAAATGCCGCTAAATGCTGTTATCGTTATTATTGCTGTGTTCGAACATGCACGGGAACGGTTTACACAATTGTCAGGGCCGATCCTAGCAGGTGTGCAGCGCGTGCACCGCACGCGGACGGCCAAAACATGGGGCGGCCGCAAATAGTTCTATCAATCAAGTAAAATTTTGTGGAATTTCTCAAAATAATTCTTATGATAAGTTCAATAAGTATGCTGAATTTTAAATAGTTATTGAAAAAATCAAAATAAGTCTCGATTTTCCGATAGCATAACATAGTTTAAGAAAAACAGAATGTTAATGCACAGTGTGTTGGCTCACACAAATTATCCATTAATGTCTACTTTTTGAGTCCATCCTTCATTTGATAGCAAAGTTCGTGACAAAGTTGGCTATACCGCAATAAAAAAAAATATTTTTTTATTCTTATCAGCGACACTGGCAACGTACAAGTGATTGATATTTAACAAAAGCGTCTCAAAATTGACTTTTGCGAAAGCTGCTTTACCAAAATATTTGATATGGTTAATATTACCCAAGCCATAGGAGTGTTTAAATTCAATATGCATTTGGGAAAAATAAAAGTTTTCATTTTAATAATAGCCTTACAATGTAGAAAAAACAAAATAGAGGAAAGAAGTTATTGTTTTACTTATGGTTTTACAACGCTCATTAACAGCACCCATTTTCCTTTTTAGTAAAAACGTTATACTTCCAATAAAAGGTAGTTTCTTGTAATTATATTTAGTATAAAAATATTTGAGAAAAAATCTTGCAGCTCTCATTTTGATTAAATAATTTTCATTACAAAGCCTTATTTTTCTCTCTATATATATTTATTTTTTTAGGTGTATATCTATGTTTTTATACATGTATGATTTATTTAAAAAATATTTTTAACTTATTTTACGATAACTTGTCATATTATTATTTGCAGGAACTTTATTTTTGGTAATTTTTAATGCTTGTTATTGCAAAGAGTGTGTGTAAATTTTTGTTTATTACTATGCATGGTACTAATGAAGTCTTACAACATATTTGTTTCCCATTTGTAACAACGTATAACTGAATAAGTACTTTTGGGAGAAAAAGTACCAAAGATTTAAGGAAAGAAAAGTAACTGTGACAACAGTTAAATAAATTGTGTAATCTATTTTTATGTATGTACTTATTTTCCTGTATATATCTATAATTTTATAGTATAGATTTTTCTCTTAAGTATTTTTGAAATTTATTTAATATTTCTTAATGTTGTGATTGTATTTGATACCAATAAAGTTATTGTTTTTAAATTTGTGTGTCTTTTCTTTCTTTTTTTTTGATTTGCTCGAAAAAAATACCTACTTTATTAACTAAATGAATTATATTTTTATGCATGGGCGTATTACAACTTATTTTACGATAACTTGTTATATTGTTATTTATAGGAACTCTATTTTGGTAATTTTTAATGCTGCTATTGCAAAGAGTGAATTTTTGTTTATTACTGTGCATGATACCAATAGTTTTAAAACATTTAATCTACATGTGTAACAATGCATAATTGAATAACTATTGTAGAAGGGAAAATATAGAAACATTTTAAGGAATGCAAAGTAACTGACAAACAGCTAAATAAACTGTAATCTGTTTCCGTGTATATATTTAATTTCATGTATGTATCTGTAATCATATATGTGTACGGGTTTAACAAAAATTTTTTTTGTCAAATTAGTTAATGATAATTTTTCATGCTGTTATTGCAGACAGCAAGCTTTCGTTTATTAATTTGATACCAATTAAGTTTTAAAACATATTTAATCTACATTAGTAACATTGAATAACTACTTTTTGGGGAAAAGTACTAAAAATTTAAGGAAAGAAAAGTAACTGTCAAACAGCTAAATAAACTGTGTAATCTATTTTTATGTATGTATTTATTTTCCTATATATATCTATAATTATATAGGTATGATTTATCTACAAATATATTTGAAATTTATTTAATAATACTTTATATTGTATTTGTGTGATACCAATAAAGTTACTGTTTTTAAATTTGTATGTCGTGTTTTGTTTTGAAAACTATTTCCAGTTTTATTTCCTTCTTTGTAACTATTCTAAAAAAAAATAAGAAATAAATTTTAAAGCTAAGAAATAAGCATAGTTTTGTAAAAAAAATACGTATTCGAATACAAAAGGTTCTTACAATTTGCTACAATGTAATAAATGTGTTTATAAATGTTCATCGCAATGCGTTCGTAGTAAATACATCGATAATCATATACTTGCAATTATTATTTAAATAGGTAAACTAATATTTACTCTTATGTTTTATGTACATGAAGCACAATTTAATGATTAATTTACTTATTTTTTAAATTTCCTGTAAGTATATTTGTTTTAATAACAAAAAGTATTTAAAAAAATGTATCAGAGAAGCTCCGTAGAGGATGGACGATCTCTCCCTACTAGTAGTGACGTCACAAACCAGTCACCAGGCCTTCTATCATCTGTCTTACGCCCATAGGCTTCTATCATCATTTAAGGTCCAAGTTCTTTTAAAATTGTATTACATTTTTTTATGTATATGTATATATGCTGTATTTTCCTGTATATAATCCGCGGATTATGTGTTAAAAAAGTTTCAAATTTCGTTGTGCGTATTATGCGCCGCCGCAGATTATCTGAGAAAAAACATTCTCCATCAGAAAAGCGAACAATAAAGTTTTGAAAGAAATGCTGTTTATGTTTTATAAAATAAACAATAGATGGCGCATTAATGACTCGGATGATGCATATCAGCCATAACTAGTTTTTGTCCAATTACATTCAAAAACGAATTCGATTCCTCGGAAGGAAAAAACAGTTATGAGTCGCTGGCGCCATTTCCAATTTTCTCTTGACTAGAGCTATTACGACCTTCGAAAGTTTTCATCATGTTGAAAGAAAAGTGTTAAGTTACACTGCAAACTTCAAGGTAAAAGTTATAGAGAAGGCTACCGAAATCTGGAAGCTGCAAGGTTTTTCAACATTGACGAATTGAATATTCATTTCTGGAGAAAAAACTAGACGAACTTTGAAAATTGTGATCGACGTTAAAGTGCCGATCATCGTGGTAAACCTCACTGGCCAGAATTAGAGGAAGAAATAAATAAAAGGATTTTAAAAGAAAGAGTTACAGTGGGAAAGCAATCTCGATCATAATTTTTTGCTGTTAACTTGCTAAATTAAAAAAAGATTTTTTCTGCATGGAATGTTTTGTTTGACAACTCAAAACATAGATGGCAGTAGCAAAGAATTTTTTTGTGTTATTGAGATTATCGTAAAAAATATTATCATACATATTTAAAAAGACTTTTCATAATAAATTGTTTTTCCTGTACAAATTCTTACTTCTATTTTCAATTATATTGTGTATTTTTTATCTTATATGACACTCATTATCGGCAGTTTATATTTTGTATTATTCGGCCTAAAAACTGCCGCGGATTATACGTTTTTTTTTACTCGAAAAAAAAGGCTTTGTGAATAATACGCTGCTGCGGATTATATACATGAAAATACAGTATATATATCAAATTATAATAAATTTATCTAAATAAAATTCAAAATTGTGAGATTCATAAAAAATGTTAGATATACATTTAGGAAAAAATTCATTAGCTCGTACACCAAAAAGCGAAATTTTAAAATGCATATTCATAGTTACGTGCAGAAAAGTCATGATTTGATAATTATTTGTTTTGGTAAAATAGTAAGAACCATGTTGATGTTTATAAGAATACATAGTTTCAACTTATTCCCAATTATAATAATTATATTGTTTAATGTACTATTGTAGAGGATCCTGAACCACCTGCAGATCTCCAGATAGAAGCTCTAGTACGCCAATTAGAGCTGGAAAATGAAGATGCACCACTGAGCTTTGAAACAAGACCACGTTGCCCAGCCGGTTTTGTTAAAAGAAATGTCACAGTGACAAATTTTTCTCAAATTAATTGTAAACATTTTTATAAAAATCAGTTTTAATAAACAAAAAATCACAAGTTTTTGTATTAGTATTGATTTATTCAGTATTTTGTAAATAGACTTTAGGGCTACCTTTCAAGGTAGTTACTAAAATTTTCTGAGCTTTGATTTTCTCCTTTGCATGTGCAATTTTAATTCTCAACAGTTCCATCCGCAGCTGGTGCTTCTCATTTTTCCTTTCCTCGTCCATCTCCATGTATTTGATTTTCATTCTATGTTCTTCTTCGATGCATGCTGCAGCTCTGGCAGCAGCGGAGGGAGCTGTTGGTGTTTTGGCACGTTTTCGGAACATAGCTAATGTCTCCTTCAATGGCCTCGCTATTTTTGGCGTTGGTTTCAAATCATTCATGTCCATTACTGCATTCTGTAAAGTAAATAATTCTATGTTTAATAGAAACACAAACTAGTTCTTAAATCTAATAAAACTATGCATATCTACTTAGTGAAATAAAATTCCTTTTACTTCCAGATTGGTAATATCCTGTTTTGTGTCTTGATTCAAGGAATTAAAAGTTTATTAGTGAAACTATTTAGTAGCAGTGTTATTGACATTTCAAAAAAATTTTTTTAATTTTATAACTATTTATTTAAATTTTTCTTAATTTTTGAACATATAATGCTGAAAAATACATTCCTCGTGTAGTAAAAATTAGTATTTTATAATACATATTAATACAAAACAGATTTTGAAGAAAATGTACCTAAATCATAGTTGCATCAAATTTGCTTACATTTTATAAATAGAATTTTCTTAAGTTCTATTTATCGAATTATCATAAATTGTACAACAAAACACACCCTCTATTTTTTAAAAGTAAGATAAACAAAAAAAAGCAAAGTTTGAAGCATTTTAACATTCCAGTTACCCTAAGCAGCTGGATGGATTTAAAAGTAAACGATTACTTTCATCCAAATTACTATGGCGAAAGCAAAACTGATTCAAATTCCAAATATGGCATCGATTGAAATATAACTTTTCTTTTTTGATATATTCATAAACTTATTTCTCAAATGATAAATTGACCATGTTTGGAAGGAAAATTTGCAATGTTATCACCAAAAACCGGAAAAGGCTATAACATTTATTACTTTATTTTTTGTTACCAATACAGTTCATGAACTCAAGTATTTTTATCCAATTTATTTGTCGTGATAGTTGTAATAAATTTTATATTTATGAGTTAAAATAGTAAAATATACTTACTGAAGGATCTGACGAGGAATCATATTCTGTGATTTTGTTAGTGTTCTGCGAAGGAGTCACAGGGGGAATCAACAAAGCAGAAGTTGATGTACTGGGGTATTGAGGTTCTGTTTCAAAGAAAAATATACGTTTTAAATAAAGCAATTAGTACAAGTAGTGAAACGATCTCTACTTGACAAATTAACTATCTACAGCAACTTTTTTTAATGTTACCTTAATACTATTTACTGGGTAGTTTTAAAGAAACTTATGAAAAATTTTAAAACAGTATTTTACTTTTTAAACATTTAAAACAGAATAGAATGACAAGACAGTCTCCATGCGGAGTGAGCATTAACGAATAGCTTTCTTTTTTTTTTTTACTGACTACAATTTAATTAATTATATAGTAACTCAAGAAACTTACTTCAAATTTCGATATCCGTACTGTCGCTGTCAAAGGGCGTGGAAAGTGGCAGCGTCAGAATCGGCTCCTCCAAAAACCTCATCTCGAAGTCCGTCAATTCTGCTTCTTTGGGTACTTCACCGCCCCCTGTTTGTCTCCTTTCTTGCCGCAAAACACTACTTTTCTTTGCCATTTTCTTTTTTAAATTTAAATAACATTGACGGATCTGTTGTGGTGTTCGCGGATTCACCACTCCGTCAGTGTCATTGAATTGCCGCGTTATTTCAAAATACGCTTCATTTTTTTTGTGCTACTAACAGTATTTGTTTCCCTACATTCTATTATATGTAAGTGCGGCTTCATCAAAGCCAACACCAACTCTTTTTCGTACTGCGTGAAATATATTCTGTTGGTATTCATTTCAGCGATACACGAGGTTAAAAACACGAACGTAAAAATTGTAGCTCCAGCTGGAAGTCACGGGGTTTATTTTGACCAATGGGAATCGACCAGTAAATCCAGGTTAAGGAACTCCGAGTCAAGGAACTGGAGGTCGAAAAAGAGCTGTGAATTGGAGTTCTAACCTGGGGTTGACTGCCGGTTACTTAACTCCAGGTTTCATCGCTGGGTCAGGTTAGCGGTGAATACCACCGTAAGAGGTATTGGTAGTGTAGAGTATCACTGAGAATTGTGCTGCGTGCCAATTGTGGCACGTGGCCGTAGTTTGCCGACCCCTAGTATATACAGTCTTTTGTTAAAGGATTAAACACTACGAAAAAAGGGATTATTTTTATTGAAACTTAATATGTGTAATTATCGTACATAGATAATGAACTAAAGTAATTAAATAATTTGATATAATTCAGATATTTTAAGAAGTTGAAGAATTTACGACATTTTCTTGGTGTAGTAAATTCTTCAACTTTCTTTCTTAGACATGGATTGCATGGGACAAAGAAATAAAATTAATAAAAAGAAAATAGTTGTTTCCATATTTTAGTGAAGTTAGAAATTATTCACACACACAGTCTTAGAATAACAATTTTTTCTTAAATTATATTTTTTGGATGATTAAAATGAAACTTCATAAAGATATATGCATTCCCCTTCCGTGTCAATAAATTTTCTTTTATTATTTTTATTTACTTTTTGATGATTCGATTTGGACGATAATTCTATCTTCAATTTGGTCGAGTATTCACAATGCTTAAAACAAGTTCAATATTTATTTAAGAAAGCATTGAGTACATAGGACTGAAAGAACTAAAAATATATTTATGATGATAAATATAAAGTGGATACATTCTAAATTTTTTTTTCATCTCGCAAAATCCCACTTACATTAGAAGATTAACAAGTAATATAAAAAAAAAATTAAGTCAATTTCTACTTTGAATGGATGAATAGAAAGTATTTTATTAACGACTGAAAATTTGAATAAGATATATATATAAATAAATGAATATATATATATATATATATATATATGTATAGGGGGAGAGTGAACTATATATAATAGTAGGAATTGAAAAAAGAGCATACGTCTGCATTGTTGTAACAATGCGCATCCGATTTGGCTGAAAAACAGATTTTCGACGCCAACTTTTGTCTTTGCTGCAACAGTTACATTGTTACAACATCAGAGACGACTCTAAGCTGGGGTCAAAAACCGGTAATTAATTTAATTAATTAATTAATATTTGAAAAACTGCATGAACATCAAGTGTCATCCACTACATGTTTAAAAATTTTATTTGAACTTGATTGGATGAATAGAAAGTATTTTATTAACGATTGAAAATTTTAACAAGATAAATATATAAATAAATAAATAAAGAGAGAGAGTGAACTAATAGTAGGAATTGATAAAATATATTCTCCTTTCTTAAAATGACAGAACCTTGTCAGATTAAAGTATAACTATCCTTTACGTTTATTTTCTCCCCCAAAAAGTTTTACCTAACTGATATACATTTAATTAGAATTTTAATTCTGTTAAAAACTTATTAAAAAAACAATAGTAGTTCAAAATTTGTTATCAGAGTCTTATCGCCTCTTTAACATCTTACAAAAACGAATTAGTTAAAGGACATGTATTCTCTTAATTTGTGTATTCGTTTTTTATTTGGAGATAAAAATTATTTTTGTATTTCTGTTGGAAGAAAATTTAGGTAGAAGTTTCAGCTAAACAATTCGAAAATGCAATTTATCTCTATTTAAGATAGAAAACTAAACATTATCACAAGCATTGTTTTGTCAAATTATCGCTGCAATTGTAATTCTATGGTTAATTTCTTACAAAAATTGTTTAGATTTTAAGGGGGGGAATTTGAATATTCAGTCCAGTAATCTGTATTTTTTTAAATAAAAAATCGCGATAAAAGTACTTTTATTCAAAACTAAAATTATTTACACTTTTAGTACATCTTAAGATAAACAATCTTAAGATAAAAAATCAGATGAAACACAAATCCCAATACAAAACTTGGATGGAAAGCAAATGATCCTTTAAATATATTGAACTTTTATTTTTGAATTATAGTTTATAATAATTATCGATAATATTTTTTCCTTGCTTCAAATGTTGCGAAACAAAAATCTCGAATTTTAAACTGTAATAAAACTCTTATTTTAATTAAATTAGCAATAATATGATTAGGTTTTGAATGCGAAACTACATTTTTAAATGCTTTTTGGCATGCTTTCAGGGGCGTAGCTACCGCCGTATCAATGATACGGGGCCCTCAAGTTACAGAGGCCCCAACATATGTAAGCAAGAAAATCGTAATATGTTGAGAAGCTTAAAAATAGGGCAAAAAAAATACAATTATACAGTTCGAAGAATAATCCCAGTTTAATGAGAGACTAATTGTATCACCTTACTTTCAGAAATTCAGAAGAAATCTCAAAATTGCAGGAAATATTTTTTTTTTATATTCATGATTATATACAAAACTACCTTATTTTTTCAAATTGTAGGAACTGTTTTATTTATTCAAAAGTAAAATAATTCAGCAAATTCGCTACAAAATACTTGTTTTGAGTCACTTGATATGTGACGTCAATGCTGTTTAGAACGAAAGAGAATACATTTTAGTTATTTTCTACTGTTATATGATAGGAATAATAGATAAAAAATTATAGGAACAGGGGTGTAAAAGCAAACATCCTCCCTCAAGGTTCATTTACTATATCGTTTTTCTAAGTACCATTACATTTCGTTAAACTACCAAGTCAACCGGTTCGCCGTCATTATTTTAAACTAAATATAAATAAAGCGTTTATTGCACACAAATAAAAGTAGACTTTCAGATGAGTTTTGGGATAAAAGGAAGAGAAAGAACCTTTCAACTGCGTGCGGCTTGTTTTTGAAGTAGCCTCTGTAATTATAATTTTATTTAATGAAATTTTTAGGTCTGTTCTGTAAGATTTTTTTTTCTTTGAGTCTGAACCTTAAACGGAAATATTCTTTGTTCTTTGAATATATTTTTTTTGGATGTTAGCTACATGATTGAAGATAAAAAGGAAAATTTCCACCATTCAGACTGAATACTTGTTCAATTCATGAAAAAAAAAACTTTAGAATTAAACGAAATTCAGTATATAAATAATTCCGAAAAGCTCTTTCACATTGTATAATTATTATTATTATTATTATTATTTTATTTCTATGTGTATGCAATGTTTTGATTAGAAACTCAAAATATTTACAAAGATTAAAATTAATAAACATCAAATTTCCTATTGGAATTATAGAACGTAACATATCATGTTAGAATAGTTTTCTAATGTGAAATTTTAAGTGATTTCTTATCATGAAGGATTTTTCTTTTTACAATAAGCTAAAAGTACAATGGAATACATTTAATGCGAAACACTTAAGACGAAATATCGGTTAACACGAAATAACACGACCATCCCCAAAAAATATGCTTTTCATGCATTTTCTTCTCTTAACACGAAGCGAAAATCGCTTAACATAAAAAAATTTCGCTTCTGAAATAAACACTTATGAAACGTTTGAGAAAGTTTCTGTATTATTGAACTGTCCTAGTGTATCACCGGAAGAATTCGTTGCAGTAAATGGTGATAATGTATGTACAGCCCCTATTATAGTAAAGACATTTTAGAGTTTGTTCAAAGCTTCAAAAAATATCATTGATACAGATTCCAAAGGCGAAAATGAAATGAAAAGTGCACAACTCCTATTCCCACTTTATCCGAAATGAAGAACATCATGAAAAATATGTGCAATTATTTAGGCGTCCATTCCAATGGTGAAGAGAATAACAAAAATGACTACATCGAACAATTAGTAGACAATTTGAAGCTAAGAAGGACAATGCAAAGAAAGACATCAGATTATTTTCAAAAAAGCTCAATAAATGTTTGTGCTTCAAAAAACTTGAAAATTTTGTGTTAAATTTCGTTAAGTTCTTGCGAATGTTTTAGTTTCATTTATTTTTATTAAAAAATGCATATACACATATCTACGTAAATAAAATCTACATTGGGTGATCGGTTAACGAACAGATCGATTAACGAACAAATCGGTTAACGAACACTTTCACGAAAGATTTTTGTGTTCGGATAACGAACACTTTCAAGAAAAATTTTTTATGTTTGGACAACGAACACATATTCGAAGGTGACCAGGGAGACAACCCTTAAATTATGGATGAAATTTTGACAACTGCTAGAGATCTGGAATTGGAGGTGAACGAGGATGACATAAAAGAGCTCATAATGGGACATGAAGATGAACTGACGATAGAAGAACTCCAAGAAATTTTGAATGAAGAACACCAAGAAACACAGCGAAATGTGTCTCCTTCTGAACAAGAGGAAGACGACATCTGCCATTAAAGAACTTTTGAAAAAGTGGGAGGCTGTCAGAGCAATGGTCTTAGAATGGCGCCCAAACCAAGCTGATGTCAGTAGTGTTGGGGATCTTTACAACGACAATACTATTAATTACTTCCGGAAAATCCTAAAAAAGAGAGAAAAGCAATCGACATTGAACATGTTCTTCAACGCCCCATAAGCAAAAAATGAAAATGATTGATTAATATGCAAGACTATATTTATGTATTATTTTTTTAAAAACTTACTAATAAATTATACATTTTTTAAAATTTAATTTTTAGGGTCTCCAGAAAGAATTAATCGATTTCACATAGAAGTCTATGGTGAATCGATGATCGGTTAACGAACAATTCGGATAGCGAACATAGTCTTGGAACGGATTATGTTCGTTAACCGATCACCCACTGCATTCTAATAAACTTATTTTTGCTGAATATATATGTTTTTTTCTTTTTGCAATATCCTTTAACACGAAATTTTTTTAACACACAAAAATACTTCAGTCCTCTCAGTTTCATGTTAAACGATTTTCATTATATGTGAATTAGCCTTGTCTGTTAAATTTATTTTAAAATGCTGTATAAAATCGTCAAAGAATACTTTTAGATAAGCTTATTTACTCTCTTAAGACTGTGTTCACCCAGCAAGGATTCAGAGGTACAAATAAGACGGTAAAGGTTGTGATAAAACACACGTAATTTTTGTGGTAATGTGTTTCTAACGAAATAAAAACGACAATAACTATTTATCTATCTACCAATATCTATATATCTATCTGTCTGTCTATCTATCAAGGGGCATATATATATATATATATATATATATATATATATATATATATATATGCTGTTGGATCTAGTTGAAAATGTCCAGTCCATTGGAATAATACACGATTTAGTGCCTGTTTTTCAACCTCTCTTCATGGCCACGGGGTACGAAGTGACCTAATGGTTATGGTCATGAACTGGTGGCCAGTGTGTCATGAGTTCGAGCCGTAGTGTCACTGAAGACCTGCCGTGTAGAGAGACTGATGCATGTTAAATTTATCGAAGCTCTAAGTTCTCGCTTTGGCGTGGTGGGGCAGTTTCGAGAGGAAGAGTGCCATCCTGGTCATTTCACCGAGTTTTAAAATAAGATTTTCGTTGCTTAAATCTTCGTGTTATTTCACAGTCATACGTTAATCAACACTCACTCATTGAAGTTGTATGTAATTTGTTTAAGGTATCCTACTACGTTCGGAAGCGTGATTTTAAAAATGCGCATAAATGGATAATTTTCAGGATATTTAGTGTCAATTAGATTAGAATACATGCATACAATTGTTTTAAGGACAATTTGACAAAAAAATTTATTTAAATACACTATTTTGGCAAAAAATTAACCTAGAATAACCTTATTTCAAAATGATTCCCTTTTATAAAAAATGCGTCTAAAATAATAAAAAAATATTTTGCTTTTATAAAGTAAAGACTTCTCCAGAGAGTCTGAACTATTTTTTTTGAAAATTTCACATTATTTTTAGTTACAACTAATTGAAATAATTATCGGCGTGTTTTTCTTAAAATTTCTCCCCTCTGTTGTCATGAAATATGAATAAATCTACTTCTAAGTTATGTATTTCAAAAATTCTAGATAGCCTCTGTACAGAGGTCTGAGCTATATACAGGCAAAATATTATTATAATAGATGCATTTTTTCTCAAAAGGAGAATAATTTGAAAATTGGTCATTTTATGCTCATTTTTTGTCAAAATATTATACTTAAATAATTTTTTATTGTAATACTATTCTTAAAACAATTTTATATACATTTTCTTGTATAAGGGACACTAAATATCATAAATATTATCCATTCATACGATTTTGCAAGATCACGGTTCCGAACGTAGTCGGATACCTTAAAATACAAATTTTTTTACCTAGAACTATCTACAGGACCGATCCTAGGGTGTAGACCGCCTTCGTACAAAGACCAAATGTGCCAACCCTCTAGAGAATTTTTCATATTTCGACTAATACTTAACGTTGAAACTATAAACTCATCTACCTGTATTAAAGTAAAACATTGTTTTTTTTTGCCAGCTTATAGGTCATAATAGCGACAGAATACTTTAATTATATAAGAAACAAACAAAAATACTACCTTTGAAATAAACATAGACATTTGATAATTAGGAATATAAAATAACTGTATTGACTCAGAAAATATAATTTAATTTAAAAAAAAGTACTAAACCATAAATCTTGTGTAACAGGTGAGTGAGTGAATATTAACGTCGCACTGTTCAGCTGCACGAGGGCTTTTGGCAACGGACCACGTAATTTTGAACCATGGTCATGTGACGCGGACGACACCTGATCTGGCACTCTCCTAACTACCACACCACACCAATGGAAGGACGTTTCAGCTCTCGACAGATTTAACGTGCATCGCTGCCCTACACGGTCTCGTGTAACGGAAAATATGTGTAAATAAGTTCTTCCACAAATAGGTGACGGGTCTATCCACGCGCGTATTCTCTTTAAGTGCTAATCCTTTTGGGAAATATTGAGTCTTTAAAAATTATTATATTATATAAAGTTTTCTCTCCCCCCCCTAAGAAGAAGTGATCATGCAAATTAAGACTTGTATATATAAAGTTAAAACTTTCAGGTTAGAAAAGATATATATATATATATATATATATATATATATATATATATATATATATATATATATATATATATATATATATATAGGGTAGACTGTTAACGGGAGCAGTGATTAATTAAACTTGAAGTGAGGAGTAGACATTTAGTTGCTGATAATTTTAACATCTAAGTTGACGATCTGTCACTTTAGAATTAAGCTAGATTAGGTACCTAGGAGATAAAAGCCATTGAATATAGACGTTGTGATGACCCCCTTGGGTCACACCTTGAACACCAAGATTAATTTGAGGCAAAGAACCACCAAAAGCCATTTTGAATAATAATATTATTTATTTTTGTTATAATTTCCTCAAAAATCTCTGATAACAAATAGTATAATAATGTTACGTCTTCTAAAGGGATTTGCCTTTATATTAAATTAAATTACTAAGAATACGATTGATTACTAATCTAGCTCAACTCAAGTAAGGTTTACCGAAATAGGAGATCCGAGAAACACACGTATTCGAATTCTTAATTGTCATTAACTTTAACTAAGTATCTCAAACTGACGCTTACTTTAAGCGTACGTGAATTATATTTACCGCTGGCTTATATCAGCTTTCTGGTACGTCTAGCAGCACGACGTCTTCACGAATCTAATCTCTTTGAATCTTCTAGTTTTGCTTTAAACGTTGTTGGCTCAATAGCCTACCATCATCCCCTTGCTATCTCGCAACCCTCGACTTAAATACCTTATCTAATTTAAATATCCCAAACTTCTTTTTGGAGTTGATTGGAAATATAAACGCGAATTTATATTCCCCAGAAAGAGGCCTAAGAAGATTAGTGGAAAGGTTCCGTACAGATTCGTCACAACACGTAAGTATTCTAATTATTTAAAGTCTTCTCATATCTCGCATTCCTCTCGTTAATTGCTCTCCATACTTGATAATTGGGTGCATCTCTTAACTTTGGTTAATTTAATTTGTGTTGTTGTTGGTACTGTGAATAAATTGAGTTATTTTGAATATGGCTAGTTTTCTTTTTGTTTCTCCCCCATACCCTTAGACGCGTCGGGCAGACCTTTACAAAGACTACCTAATAATTAACTGTAAAATAACTTTTCTGGCTTTCTGAGAAGACTGAATGTACTCGTAATTTTTGGGAGGTATAAGCGTATCATTCATGCGGAACCTTTTTTTCTTAGTCTTAAATTTCTTAGAAAACAATACTCCATTATTTTGGAGAACATAAGAAGAGCGTTCCGTATAGCAATTCATAAAATAAATTAAAAAAAGGAAACCTATTGTATGGAAAAGAAAAAATAGGGGGGTTTTTTTAATATGAATATTATTATATAGGATCACTGAAAAAAAGAGGATTTTATAGTAATTTATCACTGTCACACACACAAAGATCGGTTGAACTAAGTAAACAAACCTGGTTCTCTTGCTTACAAAAATTATTCAAGCGTAAACCTGTAATTTCGCAAATGTTTGAATTCATCGGGATGTGTTCTGCTTAATGTGAATATATGTGCCGACTGTAAGTGTGAGGGTGAATTGATTCAAATTTTTTTCTGAGTGAAAGGTCGACCACACCATGACAAGTCAGGTAATACTTTCTTTGCCACCTGTGAATTTTGCGACTGTTTTCATACTGAGAAACGCGTTGTCTGTCCCGATCCATTGTCTATTTTAACTTTTGATTTTTAAAATTTTTTTTGAGAATCTCAAATAAAAATGCTCGTGAGAACGTCAGGTTTTTGGATTCGCTTTTAGACGAGGGAAACTAATTTTCCCAGACCGATGCAATTATTATGCTTCTAGAATCGGCTTTGTTCGATTTATGTATGAATCGATTACAGAGGGGGGAGGGAACTGATAGATTGGAGTAAGATTGCTTCTAAGTAACGTTCACATGAAAGTTAGAGCAAAACAGATTTTAAATGGTACAGTGAAATGCGTTTAACGCAAAAAGGCTTAAGATGAAATAATGCAACGGTCCCGACAAGCTCCTACGTATTTCCACGCATTTTTTTCTATTAACACGAAGCGAAAATTGCTTACGCGAAAAGATTTCCCTTCTGGTTTGATTTGATTTATTATTAACGTCGCACTGTTTAGCTACACGAGGGCTTTTGGCGACGGACATCGTAATTTTGAACCATGGTCAAGTGACGTGGATGACACCTGAGCTGGCACCCCCTCTCCTAACTACCACACCACACCAACGGGAGGACGTTTCAGCTCTCGACAGATTTAACGTGCATCGCTGCCCTACACGGCGGGTATTTAGTGGTACTGAGCTCAAACTCGTGACAAGGAAAGCCACGGTCCGATACCTATACCACTCGGCTACCGCGGCCACTTTCCCTTCTGGCATTGAACAAAGTACGGAAAATATCGGCCGGCTTGGACTGTCCTATTTCATTATCGGAAAAATTCATTGCAGTATTGTGTGTACAACCCCAATTATGGCAGACAAAGACATTTTTTAGTTCGATCATAGTTCAAAAAATATCTTAGATGCAGATTCCGACGAAGAAAATGAATAATGCTGCCCCTGTTCCCATAACATCCGAAATGAGGAACGTCATGAAAAGTATGCGCAGATGCACATTCCAGTGAGGAAATGAATAACAAAATGGACAATATCGAGCAGTTTGTTGACAATCTGATGCTAAAGAAAACAGTGCAAAAAAAAATTAAGATTATTTTTCCAAAAACTCAAATAATGTTTTGTTTTTCAAACAAGAAATTGTGTTAAATTTATGCATATCTATTTAAATAAAATAAACTTTAATAAACTTAATACATTGTTGTTGTTTTTTGGCAATAGCACGAAATTCGTTCAACATGAAAAAATATTTTAGTCCCATCAGTTTCGTGTTAAGCGATTTTCACTGTATATGAAAGATATTTAAAAAAATTTATAGTAGTTACCTAACATAACTATTGTAGTATTTATAGCTAACCGAGTGAAATTTTTTATTTATAGTTACTTTAAAAGCTTGTAAGTATTTATGCTGTAATAGCTTTTCTATGCTTATTTTGAAAGCGTTTTGAAGCAACATCTAACTTCTTGGTCTACATTATTTTTTCTAATTCATTTATAGATAAGTTTCTATCCCTGGTAGTTTTCCACCACTAAGAATTTTTTTCTTAAAACTAAGCTTATGGGAATTTTGTTTATCGATTATATTTTGAGACTTAAATTTAAACTTAACTGCAAAATATGAATTTACGAAAAGCTTGGACAATTCATCTCTTGACTGTACCAAGCGCGGAACAATGCTCTTGGATGTTGCTTTCAATAACTATATATACTCCTCGAATAAATTCGTAAAAATTGTTAAATTTCTAACTTTTCAGTATTAAACAAAAAATAGACCCTTTTTTATTATTATATTATTAGTCCGATTTCCACTGCAAAAACAGGGCGGTTCTCTATAACCTTTCTTAGTTTGTGCGTATAGTTTTCAAGGCCTGTATAAGAAAATACTCATCAAAAATACCTGTGGGCCCGTTAATGTATTTTTGAAGCTATAAATTTCATACTATTCAATCTATTTATATACAATTAAATATTACTCATAGATATAAATTTGAAATATAGTGAATTGATGAGAAGATATTGTTGGTTCATATCATAATCGAATCCAAGTTGTATCACCTGCCAAAGATGGCCCTAAACCATACTTATAAAGGATTCTTTATAAATCTAAGGTGTTTCCATTATTTTGATAAGCACCTGTATCAGTGGCGTAATGGAGAATATTAGCCCCCTGCAAAGTCAGGCTTTGCGCTCCAAGCCGGATCTTACATTTATTACTAAACCATAACATAACATAGTCTTTGGTACCCCTAGAATCCTGGGCCCCTTCGCAATGAGGAGAGGTGTACGTTACGCCACTCTGACCTATATATATATATATATTCTGTCATTAAACTTCCCCAAAACGCGTATTGTTAACACAGTTGTTGAAGTAGAAAAATATTAGATTAAAGAGAAAAAACAGCTTTAAAATATTTTGTAGATTATTTTAAGCAATTATATTATTTCATCGTACATAAATAGTTCTAAATAAATATCATTATTAAATTGCTTTTGAATTCTTTGCTAAATAGTTCGCAAAGAGCTTAAATGTTGAATGAAATATTTAAATAGAAAACCATACTACTGTTTTTAAAAACAAATATATATATATATATATTTCTCCAATTACTAAGCACAGATTATGGTGGGAAAATCACTTTATTAGGAGTTTTAATACAATCTATCCATATGGCCTTAATGTTTTGTATTTTGCTAAAAATACTCTGCAAATAATGTTACAGAATAATAATAAAGAATTTTTTTATAATGCCAATAAATTAAACAATACTTCTAAAAGAAAATCTAGAAGTAATAGAACTAAAAGGAAAAACAGAGATAAAAATTCATTAAATGACAATATTAGAGTTCTTATTGATGATTTTGAAAAAACTTTAATATCAAGAAAATCAAATACTTCATGTTTGGTCTGAATAAACATGAAATTGCATTGTTATATGAATCCTTAAATAATGATTCCTTAAAGGTTAGTCATGCAGTACACATTATTAAAGATATTACTAACTATCTAGTTAATAAATTCAATATTAATGTTGAGAAAATTAATGAACCCATTACAGAGTACTGCACTTTATTATTCATGAATAAAACTTTTGACAAAATTAACTTTTCTAGTGTATTTAATAGACATTTGTCTCTTTTTCCAGTTAGAAATGTTGTTGTAAAGAAAGCTTTTAAATATAACAAAACGATGGGCAGATTTATCTTTAATTACAACAATAGTTCGCCCTCTATTAATATAGAAGATTGTATATGTAAAAACTATAATGATTTTATTGATGGTCATCATAAACATGTAGTTACTGGTAACTTAGATATAATCAATGATAATATTTTAAAAGATATAATGAGTAAAGGCACTAATTTTAGATTAAATGTTTCTAATAACAACAATACTGTTAAAAAACAAATCTTTAAAGATATAGATAATTTTATTACAAAATCTGCAATTAAATTTGGACTACCTATTGAGGCATTTGAAGAGTATAAGTACAATATATTAAAAGACCTTATGAATTTTAGCTACCATTCTCAATATGAAACTACTTTTAAAGATATCAAGCAGAAAATTTATAATTTACAAAAGAATTTTATCATAGTTTACATTGATAAAGTACCTGGTAACTATGCTGTGATTTGTAAGTATTTTTATTATAATATTCTTTATGATCACTTTCTTAATAATGGTTCTTTTAAAAATTAGATTTGTCACATAATGAAATTAGTAATCGTATTATTGCTATTTATAAAAAATTAGGTTATTGTATTCCTAAAATTAAGTATCCATATATTTTTTAACTCCCAAATTCCATAAAAGTCCGGTTAAATTTAGAACTGTGACAAATGGTTTTAGAACATATATTACTACTGCAGGCAAATTACTTCATAATATAATACAAAACTTTATTAATCAGCAATGTAATAAAGCTATAATTAAAAATAGTAAAGAGATTATAGATTTTTAATGATAAAAATATTTATTCAGTTCATAGTTATGACTTTGAAGATCTTTTCAATTCCATTGATTTATATGATATTATTAAAGTAATTTTAGAAAACCACAGTATGTATAACCTTAATATTAATTTTAACAAATTTAAAACTCTCATAGATTTTGTCTTAAAAGAAAATTATATCAGTTTTAATGGTTCTTTATATAAACAAAAGAAAGGACTCCCACAAGGGGGCCCAGCTAGTAATAGTTTGGCTAATCTTTATTTACATTTTTATGAATATATAGTTATGTTATTAATAATGACTACTACATTTTTAGATATATTGATGATTTAATTATTTTTGGTAAAAATGATAATTTAAATCCTATTATTAATTTTTATCCGTCCTACTTAAACTTAGTTAAAATTAATAATAATCCAATCAAAACAAATTACCTAGATGTAACTCTGTATATTAAGGATTTGAAACCACATACTAATATTTATGATAAAAGAGATGCCTTTAATTTTAATATCATCAAAGTGCCTTACTGGAATTCTAATTTATCAATATTTATATATAGAAATATTATTTTTAACTATATTTATCGCAATAAAGTATTAGTTAGCGATAAAGCTAATATTTTTTTTTAAATCTTAAAAAAATTTTAATCACTGTATTGAACATGGATACCCTGCTAATTTTCTTTGTAACTATATTTATAATGATTTTTTATGATACAATTTGTATTAATGTAATTATTTACTGTTATTATGTTTGTAATTTTTTTAAATTTAGACAATATCTAATTTATCCTACAATTATTAAATAGATGGCGCCACATGCTTGCTTTTTTAATCTTTAATATATATTTTTCAGAGTTTCTTTATAATTTACGCTAATTTTATGATTTTTATTTTTATTTTTATGATTTTTTTTAAAAGTATATATATATTTATTATTATCGTATATCGTATCGCAATTAATTGTTTCTTATATCGTATCGCAAGTAACTTTATGCGGTTCTGCTCTCCCTATTTGGCGGGAATACGATACTGCACTCTTGGCCATCGTTATAAATCCGTTTTAGTAGGTTATGTTTATGTTCATATATTCTTGTTTAATGACTTAATATTTAAATTTTACGTATAGAACTCTTTCCTTTCCTCTTGGTACATAGTATGACAAATTACAGGTGAAGGTTGGCGCCGCAAAACTTGTTTAAACCTGCAATCCTGGTTCCTAAGGCCAGGAATTTGTCTTTATACTGTGTGCCTACTTCCTACTTTTAGTTATCTTAGGTTTATAACTATATGATTATTTTTATATTTTTGTTTATATGTATATGTATATGTGTGTATAAATTTATATATATATGTGTATGTATATGTATATGATTATATATTAAAAAATTCTTATATTGGATTATATATATATATATAATATATATATATATTATATATATATATATATATATATTATATAAAAGCAACACACAATACCGCAGCATATAAAGATAAGTTGAAAGGAATTCTGAGTGCCTGTGTGTTTCCCACATTATTTTTAATTAAATTGTAATGATAAAAGAAATTGCAAAATTCTAATTTTATACCTTAGTTTGAGCTTTGAAATTTGACTTCAAGCTTTTTTTTTAATACAAAATTTTAATTCAATCCCTTATAAGTGAAAATATTTCATAATGGAAAATTGCGCATTTATCTATTTTACTAGGAGGCGAGGGGTACAGGGCCGAGATCTTAGGATGTCGGCCGTCCACGAGCAAAGACCTAATGTGCCGCCCTTCAAGAGAACTTTTCATACTTTGACTAATGCTTAACGTTGTGACGCTATAAACTCATCTACATGTATTAAAGTAAAAAGTAAAACATTACTAAAATGTAAATACAGTTTTCAGTGCAAAAGCTCTTTTTGATGTGCAACATCTTTCCTCTCGATTGCTGGATATTTGTCGAAGTGATCGCGTGAAAAGGGACGGATGTTGGTAACAGGAAGTGACGTAAGAACGCTATTTGATTTGACCAATGAGAGCACGTGGTGTTGTTTCTTCGTTACCATCGCATTCTTCTTACCCATCATTAAAGCTTACTTTACATCTTTGCTGCTTGTAAATTTCATTTAAATCATTTTAATTTCCTTCGAAAATTATTTATCTTGATCAAATTTAAATTTCCACGTTCTTTCCTGTTTTTTTTTGTACTTTATTTTTTATTAGCTCATTCAAAACATTGATTTAGCTGTTGCAAATTTTTGGTTACTGTGCAAAAAAGATGCAATATTAAATAAAATTCCTCAAACAATCAAAATGGATGGCTTAAAATTTAAGTTGGAGATAGTTGAAGCATTATGAGCCTCTCCACCTACTAACAAAAGTATTTTAACTGATGATGAAGACAACAGTGTTTTAATTCCACTCGCAAAAAAAGATCGAAGCGTTATAATACACCTGCTATACATATCACGGTTTTTATCCTGGCCATTCCTGGATAAAAGGCTTGACATGTATAGCCATTTTTAATGTATTGATGGCATTTCAAGGCCTTGCAAGTGCAGATATGAAATCTACGAAAGCAGTTCGAAAACATGCTGTGAAAAATGCAATGGTTATTTATGCTTGCCAAAAACAAAACAAAAGATTTTTACAGTGAATAAATAATGAATTAATAAAAGAGTTAATTATACATCAATAATTTCTTTATTTGTAGTAGTAACAAGTTTAGTTGAATTTAGTTTGTTTCTTCTATCAACTTAGAGCTAAAAATATATAACTTGTAAAATTACATAAGTGACCTGTTTCACAGATAATGCCCAGCCCACGCGATCGTGCGGGTACCGTCTATGTTCCAGGGGGGGGGGATTTTTTTAGTATTTTTCCCAGTGTCATTGGGGTCCATATAGTATTAATAAGCAGAAGAATTTAATACTTAAAGATAAAAATAATTCGGGTCTTAAAGGGATATACCGAAGGTGGTTATGCTCTTTTTAAAAAAAACTATCAGTCGCTTCCCATGATTTTGAGTGGTGATTTTAACTTTAGCATCAGTTTGCCAAAAGCTGAGCCACCCATAGCTTTTTGGAAGGATGAACTCAAGCACGAAATGAACACAAATCAGAATGTTTCGACTATTAACAGTGGTACTGTTATTGATGCTGTTTTTTTTCAACGGTTTTTAAATACTTTGAAATCACAAGTATATGAGTCATATTTTAGTTATCATAAGTCTCCGCTCTTCCTTAAACTGAACAAGAATAATTATTTTTGATAAAAAAATTGAATTTTACTCCTTGTGGCAATTAAATAAAATGTTCATTAAATATGTAGTTATTCGATAGAAAATTATGTCCAATCATACTCGATTCATTTTTTTCAGGATATAAGTTACTATTGCGTATTTACCACGACAGCATTTCAGATGTTACACATCATATGCGACTACTGTAAGGTTCGTTTTTTTTCTTTTGGGCCAACTAATAGGTTAAAATAACTAAAAAATACTTTAATTAAACAATAAACAAAGAAAATACAACCTTTGAAATAAAATTAGATATTTTATAATTAGTACTAAAGCATAAATCTCGTGAAACAAAAAGTATATGAATCAGTCCTTCTACAAAGACTATCTAATAATTAACTATGAAACAACTTTTTTGGCTTTCTGAGACGAAAATTTGTCAATAGTTTCGGTGAAATCCATTTTTCCTGAGATTTCAGATTCAATAGAGATGATTACTAAATCTGAAAGCCTTTCTTGTGTGTCATATTATTTCTTGAGTAATTTTTAATTATTTTTCATTTACTGAAACTTTTCCCCCCTGAAGTTAGAGAAACAGGTAAAAATACAAAATTCGCATTGCTTGAGAAAAATTTGGAAATCAATCCTGATTATAATAATGAGCAAATACCGTTTAGCTGTTTTTACCTGAAAAAATATATTGGAATTAAGTCATTTCATTAAAGAGTTGTATATAACGTGTATATCTTTCACAATACCTCCTTCCTCCTGTACCTGTAACATAATATTCGGGCATTTCAGGCTTTTATGAGATCATCATCAGAAATTATGTGAAATTCATACAAAAAGCAGAATATCGAATAGCACTCAGATAATAAGGAAAATCGTCTATTAACTGAAGAGATCGCGAATTGCTGGAAGGAATTTGGAGCTAATTCATCACTGCCCTCATAAACAAATGAATAGACTCTTTTCCTGAGCTTTTAGATGTAAATTCGGGATCAATACCTAAATCTCTAGCAAGTGTTGTTTTTGAATCAACACATATTTTAAAGTTATTATTAGGTCTTTGGGAAACTAAATATTTTTTAATATTATCTAAGCCTTCAATGCATTCCACGATGCTTAATTTAGGATTTTGAAGCAATTTACTCAATACATCAACTCTTGATGATAAATCATACCGAATTGAAATTTAACACAAATTTAAGTGTTGAAATTTCTTCCCCTGTCTCTGATGGTATCTTTAATTAGGGCATTTAAAACGGTAATAATATTTTAAGGTCTTGTTTAAGAGATCTAATAGCGTTGATATTACTTTCACTCCTTTTTTCTCTTAACGGTTTTAATGTTAGACTTTTCACGTGTTTTCTTTTTTTGGTAAATCCAATCGATAAGGGCACTCAGAAAAGTAATTACATACCTCTTGTACCATATAAAGAAAAACCAGAAAGTTTACCAATGCTACTGGCAGCGTCACTAACGACGAGATTGAATGTGTGAGCCACACACAACACGTACCTACACGTAAAGTGAGAGTTTTTTTCTTCTTTTACAATGCAACGTAGATGTGGATGAAGTAAAAACTTTTGTCTCGTGTTAATGACTTTATATTTGCTGGTAAAAAAAGAAATAGATTTTAGCTCGTAATGTTAAGAGTGCGTGTGTGCGATATTTTTAGATTAAAAATCTTTAATACGAAAATCCATTTGGATTTCACACACACACAAATTGTTTTCTTCTCTCCTCTATGTTAATTTAAAGGGATTTTTCGTATTTTGATAAATGTCACTTTATTTTTAATATTTATGTAAAGGTAAAGATAAAAATAATAAAACCAGGAAAATAATTTTAAATAATTTTTCATTAGCAATTAATTTTCGTTCCAAATTACCGTTAAATCTGGAGTGAGTGAGTGAATATTAACGTCGCACTGTTCAGCTACACGAGGGCTTTTGGCGACAGACCACGTAATTTTGAACCATCGTCAAGTGACGTGGACGACACCTGAGCTGGCACCCCCTTCTCCTGACTACCACACCACACCAACGGGGCCGTTAAATCTGGAAAGCAAAATTTTAAGTCTTAAAACCAAATAGTATGTATGAAATACGTTGAATTGATTTAAAAAAATAGTTGACTATATAAACAAATTATTCCCTACATTTTTATAGCCAATTTCTAAATGTTGAAAAAATGATTTTAAATTGTTTTTTAAAAAAATATTTAAACCTGTTGAATGAATAAATATATCTGAAATTTTTAGAGCAACAAATAAAATAAAAGAATGTCTGGCCGTATACCAAAGCCGACAACAATAGACAATTTTGATACTTAATTTATAAATGAATGTACCAGGCTAAATATTTGGAAACTATTCAATACGGCTTCATAAATTCAGTCTTAAACGTGATGTTTACAGGAGATGTTATGAAGAACCGATGGACAGATAAATGCTACTAATATTAAGAAAAAAGTAAAAACGGTGACACGGTAAGGGGCTAAGTGGATTAGACTGCACGAAATTACTCTTCAGCTAGTATACATATAAGCGGGCAGATTCATGTACGGTAAAAATCATTTAACACGAAACTGAAGGGACTTGTTCCTCTTGTGCCATATAAAGAATATTTTTTCGCGTTAAAGGATACTGCAATATATATATATATATATATATATATATATATATATATATATATATATATATATATATATATATATAAATGTTGTGTTGGTTTGTGTATGCGCGCATAACTCAAAAAGTTCTGCATCGATTAATCTGAAATATTGACACAACGTTGCATTTGTCTCTGGTCAGGATCTTATGCACTTTTTATTTCGAAATTCTCTCTAAATTTTTTAAAATTTAATTTTTAAGTGATTTTTTGGTGTTATGACGTCATACGACGTCACGAATCGCTCTGAATGCGAAAATTTAAACTTTACGCTTAGATTTTTCGAAATTATTGTATAACTCTTCTATGGTTATGTTTATGCGTTGTCATATTTATCTATTTATTGTCCTTTGATACGTAATTGGGATTATTTTTTGAATAAATCTTTTTTTAAAATTGATTCTTTCAAGAATTCAAATTTTGTTTTGTAGGTTTGGCAAAAGTTGGATAGCATTATCGCGGGATGTTTACGACTTTGATTAAATTCTACATCGTGCTTTTTCTGTAATTTTAAGCTTAATTTATTTCTCTTTATTAAGAGAAAATGAAACTAACATAATTGACTTCTGTACGCTACTTATTTTTCTACCAAATAGAGTTTCCGTCAACCATTTACCTGAAATAAACAGACGTAGCTAAATGCCGCGATATAACACATTCACTGTTTGGAAACAATATTTTTTTCCCACTTGGAGATATTTTAATGTGACGAAATTAATCGACGGAGTTTTTAATAGGAATGTTTTTTTTCTTTTTTAGACAACTTTTTAAACTTCATTTGATTTTTACGTATTATCGCAACAATCGCCAACTTTAATGATAACTCGCAAAGTTGGCCATTCCATTTTCGCAGATGTTGTATGCGCGGAATTGGCAATCGTGCTTCGTTTTATACAATATCGCTAATTGGTTGCGATAATACGTAAGTACCTTTCATTTGATGTTAGTATTGAAATACAAATGTTAAAACTAAGATTTTCTGATTTTGAGTCATCAAAATATTGCACCTTATTTTGTTTTTCATTGTGCTTTATAAGATTATTACATTCTTAAACAGATTCCATTAGTAATTTGTTAAAAAAAATACTGGAAGTTATTATGGTTTGTTTTTGTCAGGGACGTAGAGCTACCGCTGTATCAATGATGCAGGAGCCCCAACGAATGTTATTACAATTCCACTTACATGGTGCTCATATCTGAAAAAGGGCCACAAAAAGGAATTCGGATACAAGGCCCACTCAGAGCTGTTTTGTAATTTCATATATGTTTTTCTTTAAACCTTCACTATAACTGCAGTCAATCGGCTTGAGTACATAAAATTGTATGGCAGAAACTCGAACTTAGGTCATCATACTGGCCAAGCAAACGCAGTGCAAGGGATAAATGCTGATCAAATTAGAGTAAGCAGGTTGAATCCTAGGAGGACCCACTTTTGGTCGCCAAATTTTTTTGTCGCCAAATTTTGAGCGATAAAGGTTACAATATGGTAACCCTTCCATTTCATCCAAAAATTTGGATTTTCAAATCACCTAAAAAATGGCAACCCTAAAAGAATACAACGTTTTTCGCCTTTTCCGAAAAAACGTCATTTTGACATTTGACTTCGTTTGAGAAGTTCTGCTCTCCACCGGTTGTTGTTAAGAATGGCGTGTGAAAGGAAATTAATTGAAAGTGAGGCTACGACAGGTTTCTTTGTGCTCCTGGGCACAAAGGGGAAGAAAGAGACATTAGAATGGTGTATGAAAGCTAATTTAATTGCTTCTCGTTATGAATGTCCGAGGTTTAAAAAAAATATGCGTTTGTAAGAACGAAAGGGAACGGTTGACGGCTACGAATGGGGTTGCCGCAACCAGTTGAAAGATAATCGCCACGACATTGTTCGGAGTGTGAGAAAGGGCACTTGGTTTAGCGAAAGCAAACTTGCTATAATAATTATCTTGCGTTTGACCAGATATAGGTTTGGCAAGAGCATGAATGCGTTCGTGGTGAATGACTTGAAAGTTAATAAGAACAGGTCACAAGTTGGTGGATGACAATTTTCATGAATTCCTTGCATCCATCGCAAGGGTGTATCCACCAACGGAACATGACGAAATGCAAGCGTAAGGTAAGTGCCTTTTAAAAATTTTTAAAATGATTGATTTCATGTATTTCTTCAATTTTATATTTGCGAAACGCCCCTTTCATCCTTTTTTAAAAATGTAAATCATGTTGTACACACTGGTCTTAGAATGCTTTTTTAAAATGAATTTCATTGCTTTCTCCGTTTTTTTCTTTATATAATGATTAATTTAATGTATTTTTTCGTTTTCATCTTTGCGAAACGCCCATTTCATCCCCCGCTGACGCATGCGCTTCCCAAGAGTTTTTCGTCATTGACGCCTTTTTGAAAACCTTCATTTTGGCGTTTTTTGGCGATAAATTTTTGGCGCCAAAAACAGCAGTGGGTCCTCCTAGGATTTTACCGAGTAAGCATCAGTGAATGAGCAAAACAGACAGAGGGCTCAAATACATGTTGAGGAAGCAGGAAGCAGGAAGCATCATAAGATTGTAATTATTTTTTCAAATTTTACTTTCGCGTTGATAAAGATAGTTCAGCTCTTTTTATGTCAATTACTGTTCGTATTGTATATCATTTTTCAATTTATTTTTAAGCACAGAATATTTACTTTGGATAATTTTTATATAAAAAAATACTAAATTTAATTCTGTACACTATGTATGTGTTTACGAGTAGTATACCGATTAAAATCTTCCACCTACCGTAAAATCCGGCTTATAACGCGCACTTTGAACACAAAAAATAAGATCGAAATTTACAGGTGTGAGTTATACGCTAGGTATAAAAATGAGGGCTTTAAAAATTAAAAAAATAAATGAGCATAAAAAGTTAAACTTCTAAATATTTCGAAATACTATTTATTTAAAAGACATGGCATTCTTATTGAACTTAAAAGGTGGTAGTTCTAAAAGTATACTATTTTTGCAATTGCTTAGATAAACACCTTGAATAAATCGCTACTAAACATAACAGCATTGCATTTGTACATTTCAGGTTTCTTCGTAAAAAAGGTGCACATTATATAGCGAATATACCTAAAATTTAAAACTTGCAGCTTGAAAGTATGGGTGTGCGTTATATGCCGGACTTCACGGTATATTTTATCTTTCTCCAATGAATCTAAATTAAATTAATATATAATTTTTTATGGTACTTATATTTTTTCTTTAGTCGGCCATTTACCTAAAATCAAAAGACATCGCCAAATACTGCAATATGCATTCAATAAGGGAAGAACATTCTATGCCTGTTTGTGCACAATAACAATACTTTTTTGCACTTGGTAGTGAATTTTTCCACGAAATAGTTATTGTAGTTTTTAATAGTTGGGGCAATAACTTTAGACTCACGAAATATCTATTTTGTGTAATTTCAAATTTTATTTGGTGTTACTGTGAAATATAAATGGAAAAATTAAGATTCTCTGATGTATATTTTGTGTTTGTTTTGATATTTATGGATTATCGCAACCATATTGGCAACATTAGCACTTGCCAATTCACCGTGTATGATGCGAACAAAATCGGGGTTGATATAGTTGCAACGGTACCCAAGAACCTTTGTTCGCAACTTTTTTTGGTGATTTTATCAAAATGATAATTTGTTGTTAATAATTGGTTTTTGATAGCTTTTTATCATTTAAGTTTGTTATAGCTAGCTAGCTGTACCCAATCATGTTTTCCTGTGGCTCAGTCTGGTTAAAAAGAAAGGAGAAAGCACACATTTCTAATATCTTCAACTGCTTGCACTTGAGGTATGATTTTTTTTTATAAAAAAATGTGGAAATATACATTAACAAAACTTTTCTAAACAGATTTATTTCATTTGTAATTTGTTAACAGAATACTCCCAAGTTATTATGGTATGAATCTAAAATTATTTGCATTGTCTCCATAGAAGAGGTGCCAAGTTTGAAAACAAATTAAATGACTCTTCTTGAGGTGAAAGGGTTAATTTTACAATGCTTATGAGTAGACATTTTGTGTTGCTTCATTGTCTGTATATATACAGAAATTGTCTACTGTGCCTGCTTTAGAGCAGTAGTTGCCATTTTTCAACACTTCATGAACCACTTAATGTATAACTTTATAATTAGCGTTTCACTAATAGGATTGACCTCTATGTGGTGGAGCACTATAGCTATATTTACGTCTTTATTTAATCTTCTATGCCCTGAAAATAAGCGGTAAAATCCTAGAGAACCCCACACCCTGGCGACAAACCAAAAAAGGCGCCAAGCCAGAACAAGATGGTGCCAAGCGAAAGCGACAATGCTGGCAAGGAAATATAGCGGGATAAGGTGGATGCATAATGAAAATATATGTAAGCAATACAGAAATTAAACATTTGAGATAAAAAAAAAATATAAAAACAGCGCTTACTTTCTTACTGCTGATCTCTTCCGAGTGGAGGGGACAGTGTAACAACAGATTTTAAAAAAGTCTTAAAGGTCTCATCGCTAAGCGAATGATCGTGTGAACGCCGCCATGTTTATTCTGCGAGGTAATGGTCGAACATACATTCGGCGTGGCTGGCACGATTTTGAAGAAAGTTTTTATTGCCGATCATGTTACATCATGCTGATCATTACATTTAGGACATTCATAACTCGAAGCAATCAATCCTTCCTTCATACACCATTCAATCAATTCTTTCTTACCTTTCGCATTTAACAAAGTAAAAAATTCTAAAGTAGATTCCCTCACACACGCAACCAGCCCGGAGACCAACAACAAAATGAAATTCGAAATGCGCGCCCACAAAATACGAAAATGCTAGAAATAGTTAGGGTTGTCGTATGTAGTGTTTAAAAGTAGGGTTACCAAGATGGCGCAATTATCGCCAACCAAAATAATTTGCGCCAAGGGTGTGGGCTCTTCTAGGAGTGAACCAGATAAGCTTTATGAAAAGCAACAATCAACAAACTGAAATGTTTTGCCTACAATTTTCCAAAAAATGGTTGAGGTTACCAAAAATCGCTAACCTCAGGAATTATGTTTTTTTGTTTAGTTATTTCAGTAACTAAAAGCTTTTAGTAAAGAATAATTCGTGTTCCGTAATATGTTGTTTTGTTCGTCTTTTTTTAAACTGAATCTTCATAAAAGTATAAATAATTTCCCAATTTTTCTGCATACCATCCAAAATTTTTCATGCACCACCAATTGGTGACTGTTGCTCTGTAACACACATCAGTAATTATGTATTAGCATCACTGTAACAAAATTGGTGCCATGTATATCGTACCTTAATATCTAAACAATAAAGATTCTAACATTTTTTTATGAAAAAAGAAATGGAGGGAAAATGTTGCGATTTGCATGGCGGTAATTTGGCTGTGGTGATGCTAATATTTAAGTACACAGATAACAAATAATTTTCCATGTGAAAAGCTGTCTGTGTCTAGATATAAGCCACTCTGTTTTTAAGATAGGCCCTTAACTTTGTTGATAACAATTACTAATACTAATCGAATTGTGAATTGCAAAAATACTCCCATCATTATCAACACTTTGTCGTAGTTTTCTGCTGCAAAATCCGTTTTTATATTGGAATTTTCCTGGCGTATTCGATTAAAAATACCTTCAGCCTCTCATTGCATTGAATTTCAGCTGTGTCAATTGATGCACGTTTAAAGTTAAATATTTCATTAGCATTTTTTATTTTTTCCTTTTCTTTTTGTTCCTGATTTTTCTTTTTTTTTCATGTTTTGAAATTTTATATGTTTTTGTTTCAAATTTCTTTTCTTTTTAAGTGTAGTTTTAAGTTTTTAAGGAATTTTATATGCTTTGTTTGAATTTTTTTTCTTTTTAAGTGCAGTCAATTGGCTTCACTAGATAAAAATAATGCCTTGCAGGAAATCAAACTTAGGTTGTCATACTTGCAAGGCAAAAGTACTACAATGAGTGTAATTGCACATCAAACTGAGAAAGAATGGATATCAGCAAACGAGAAAAGCAGACAAAGAATGTCACAAACACAGGCTGAGGGCGCAGCAAAGCAACATGCAGCCAGACTTGAGGAAGCTCATTTGCGAGCACATCATTCGTGTTTTACATCAGAAAGATGTTAACCAAAAACAGCACATCTGCGTCAAACATGACTTTGTGGTGAGCAATCACACAATAACAGTCAACTTGCATTCCGGTACAACCCAATGGAAGATTCTAGGTTCAGGCAGCATGTTCTCATTTACACAATGATGGAAGTGTATCCTTATTGCGCAATGTTCTGGAATTTAAGGGAGAAACCAAAGGAATGTTTTGTACCACTGAAAATATTAAACTGCCTCAACTCAGAGAACAGAGCCATTACAAATTTTGCTTGCTAGATATACTGCGGAATCAAAACATTTCCTATATGACATCAGGAAATACAATTCATGTTTCCAAGTGACATTGTTTGGATAAATGTGCATTTGTGAACATACCTCTGATTTAATAAAAATATCCATAAGCATTGTAAAACTAACCCAATTCCCTCAATGAATCCAGAGTGGAGCCATTTAAAATTTATCTTCAAACTTGAGGTCGCCACTTTAAAGACAATGTAAATAAATTTAGGTTCATAACATGACATATAAGGACAAAAATAAGCTGTAATAACTTCAAGCATTTGGTTAACAAATAATAAATATCAGTTTAGGAAAGTTTTTCGTATATATATTTATACATTTTTTTTATAAAAGATCATACGTGCAATGCAAATTATTTAACATACTGAAAATATGTCTTTTCTGTTAAACAAGACTGAGCCACAGCAACGCGTGGCAGGGTACAGCTAGTATATATATATATATATATATATATATATATATATATATATATATATATATGTATATATTCAACGAAATTAAAGCTTATTAATGTACAATTTATTTACATAGATATGTATATATGCATGTTTTTAATAAATATCAATGAAATAAAAACATTCACAAGAAATTACTGAAATTTAATGCAAAATTTTCGACTTTTTTGTAAAACAAATCATTTATTGAATTTTTGGAAAAATATAATCTGATATTTTTCATTGCATTATCTTTTTTAATATGAAATTGTCCAGAACTTGTTCGATGTCGTTCACAATTTGTTATTCACTTCACCAATGGAATGTACATCTAAATAACTACTCATATTTTTTTCATGATATTCCTCATTTCGGATCACTTGGGAACGGGAGCTGCATTATTCATTTCATTTTCACTATCGGAATCTGTATCAATGATATTTTTTGAGCTTTGAAAAACTCCAAAATGTCTTTTGCCATAATCAAGGCTGTACAAATATTAGCATCATCTACTGTAACGAATTCTACCGATGATACTGTAGGGTAGTCCAACAATATATAAACTTTCTCAAACATTTCATAAGTGTCCGGTATTTTCCGCACTTTGTTCATTTCCAGAAGGAAAATCTTTTCGTCTTAAGCGATTTTCATTTCGTGTTAAGGGGAAAAAACGCATGGAAATACATAGTAGTTTGTCAGGACCATTGCATTATTTCGTGTTAACCGATCTTTCGCACGTTAAACGTATAGCGCTGTAGATCACAATTAGCTTTTAATAAGTTTTATTTTATTATTGTTTTTAATGCTATATTGTAAATATTTTGATTCACCAATTTGATTATATGGTATCTTGTTACATTTTGGGATTAAAAAAAAACGTATAAAACCCACAATTTTTTTAATGTAGTACATAAAATAAGATTTAGATATTCGGTAAACTTCGTTGACATTAATAATACTATGTGAATATATTGAAGTGTTTTTCAAATAGGCTTTGTACTGAAAATTGTTTAATCAAAATGAGCTGTAAAATTTTTTCTCAAGTACTTTATACCAAATATAATTACAAGAAACTGCCTTTTAATGGAAGTATAACATTTTTACTAAAAAGGGAAAAGGGGGTTGTTAATGAGTTTTGTAAAACCAGAGCAGAAAAAAAATCACTTATTCCTTCAATTTTGTTTTTCTTAATTGTAAGGCTATTATTAAATTGAAAACTTTTATTTTCCCCAAATGCACATTGAATTTAAACACTCATATGTCTTAGGAAATATTAACCATATCAGATATTTTTGTAAAGCAGCTTTTGTAAAATCAATTTTGAGACGCCTATGTATTAATTCACGGTGCGTTGTCAGTTTCTCTGATAAGCAAACAAAAAAACCAAAAAGCTAAAAAAAAAAAAACCAATTCTATTGTGGTATAGCTCTTTCACGAACTTTGCTATCAAATAAAGGATGTTCGTAAAAAGTAGACATAAATGGTCAATGTGGGTGAACCAACACACTGTCCACTAACATTCTGTTTTTCTTAAAGGATGATATGCTATCGGGAAATCGGGACTTATTTTGATTTTTCAACAGCTATTTAAAATTCAGCATATTTATTCAACTTATTATAAGCTTTATTTTAAGAAATTGCACAAAATTTTTCTTGATTGATAGAACTATATGCGACCGCCCCTTGTTTTGGCTGCCCTTGTGCATTGCACGCGCTGCACAACGGCTAGGATCGGCCCTGAGTATAAGGAAGATTTAAAACGTGCTTATGCATTCAGAACTGTAACGGCGATTCCCGCGCAAGGTATGGCATACCCGCAGAGGTGGTATCCAAAAATATATATTTAGAATTCGCATGCAAGCTAAGGCCCCTCAAAGGATATGATCTTAAAGTCAGCTACACGAGAAACTGTTTTCCAAAACAGGTTTAGAAGAAGCGTTGAAAAAAGGTAGACGGTGCGTATGACATACCCTGCGCTGGAAGTGCCGGGTTAAAACTGAGAAAGATCTCTGACCTGATGCATTCCATATCGGTATAGTTAAAAATATTTTTAACAGTATCTCTACATTAGGGAAAGTCGAATGCAACTTCGATACTTGCACAAAGCCTCGGGTTTTCCCGAGGGACGATTTCCGAGTCATATACAGTCGACTCTCGATAATTCGAAGTTGAAGGGATCAATGAAAAGCTTCGAATTATCAAGAGGGTAGGAAAAAACTCTCAAAATACACAAAAAGTTTTTTTTCTAACACATTTAAATTTAAAACTACACTGGTGAGCAAAAATTAAGGACGAAGTCGAAAAATTAGCATATCAGCTGAACGGAGAGGCAGAGCGGACAGAAAGACCAATCAGGAGATTAAGTAAGGTGATGTACGGTAGCACATGCCCAGATATGCAGGTAGACGTAATGGGGGAGTGTCTGAGTAGTCTAAAGCATGTTGACGGTGTAAGATCAGTATTTCTGGCAAAGAGATTGCACGCCGTATAGCAGTTAAAATCACACCGAGTTGCTGCCTCAGCGAGAAATGGCGAATAATCAATCTGTTAGACGACATCTGGATGCTTTTACCCGAGGTCGAATCATTGGGAAGTTGGAGGAAGGCTGCAGAGTTCGGAATTGCTCACAGCATCGTTTCACGACTTTGGAGACAATTTCAAACTACAGGAACAGCTATCCGGGGGTTCAGTAGTGGTCGTCCACGAGGAACCACACCCGCAGAAGACCAGTACATTGTCTTACAGGCCAGAAGAAACAGGCGGCAGACAGCGGGAGAAATCGCTAGACATACGACACAGGCGACTGGACGACCGATATCGCGTTTTACCGTGGCCAGAAGACTGCACGGTGGTGGTCTGTTTGCACGACGCCCTGTACGGTGTGTACCTTTAACGCCTGCCCATCGGAGAAGGCGTTCTCTGTGGTGCCGGCAACACCGGAATTGGAGAGACAATGAATGGGGACGAGTACTCTTTACAGATGAGAGCAGATTCAGTTTGAGTAGCGATTCTCATCGCATACTCATCTGGGGAAGCCGCAATCATCCCTCGAACATCATTGAAAGGGACAGGTATGGAGGTCGCGGTGTTCTCGTTTGGGGAGGCATCATGCTTGGTAGTCGTACAGACCTTTACATCTTCGACGCAGGTTCAGTCAACGGGACCCGTTATTGTAACGAGATTCTTCTTTAATATATGCGTCTTTTTAGAGGCGCTATGGGTCTGCAGTTCCTTTTCATGGACGACAATGCACCATGTCCTCGCACAGTAGCTGCCGAACAGCTCTTAGAGAGTGAGGATATTGAACGTATGGATTGGCCGGCATGATCTCCGGATCTCAATCCCATCGAGCATGTATGGGATTTTCTAGGCAGACGCTTGGCAGTTCGTACCTTACCACCAGTAACGATTCGGGAGCTTTGATTGGCGCTGCAAGACGAATGGGAGCAATGCCTCAACAACTCATTGACACCCTCATTCTCAGCATGGGCAGACGCTGTGAAACCTGCCTAGCTGTCAGGGGAGATCATATCACCTACTAAAGACCGGATGTTTCTTGCTGGACACCCATCACAGGGATGTTTCGGCCTTCAGTCGCATTGCGCTCCATGCTACTTTTTCAATAAAGCTTCTTTTTATCCCTCTGATTTCTCTTTTAGTAAGTGTTGCTTACATATTACACATGTCCTTACGTATTGGGGATCTTACGGTATTAAATGTGTTGATTTGGAAAGTTTTTGTACAAAGTTATATTGAAAAAACCGTCTCGTCCTTAATTTTTGCACACCAGTGTATGTAATAAAGCAACAATTGTACATAATTTTTTTAAAAGTACATTTTATACAGTATAAAAATAAAACAGAAGAGTTAAAAGTCCTATATTAAAAGAATACACTTATGTCTTGAAAACAACTAATCCTTAACTAACTTAATCCTTTTTGTCGAAAAAATCTGTTATCTTTTTTTTCTTTAAGGCATTCAATCTAAATTTGTCAATAGATTTTTCTAGAACAAATGAAGCCTGTAAAATGTCTGCATCAACATGATTTTGAAGGATTGCGTAGATTGTTTAGTGACACTTTAGCTTCTGACAGAGTTACCGGAGTCAACTCCTCCGATTCGTCTTCATCACTTTCTGTATTATTGTGGTTCAAAGCCACAATTTCAGCGTCAGATAGAGCTCCCCATACAGCAATGTCCGTGTCAACCAACACGTAGTCGTCAAACGTCAAATCTTGTTCTGGAAGAGCTTGGTTCAGCATTAAATTCAGTGAGTGTATCGTCCACATCAACCAGATTCGGCGAATGGGAAGCCTGACTTTTTAAAACAGCTGTGAATTGTCAAAGGAGTAACAGCTCTCCAAGCCTTGTTAATCAAGATCAAAGCTGTTAAAATAGAAATAGTAGTTACATTCTGCTGATTTTCGAGGTTATCCAAAACGCTTTTAACGATTTCACGCCGATAGAAAGCTTTAAAATTATGTATAATGCCCTGGTCGAGTGGCAGAAGTTTTGAGGTTGATTTTGGAGGGGAAAACTGAAGTTTCACATTTGATAAAGGTGGTGCGTTATTGTGCACAGTAGTTGCCTAAAAATAAGAGAATATGTCGTTTCTCTCTTTTCATATCCGAGTTGAGTGAGACCAACCTTTCATTAAAGAGTTCGGTGGTCATCCATGCCTTCTTGTTTGAGCGGTAATTGGTAGGGAACGAGTTTATGCCCTTGAAACACCGAGGTTTTGCAGATTTTCCTATGACGAGAGGAGTAATTTTTTCTGAGCCGTCCATGTTTACAGCCAGTAAAATAGTTAACCTCTCCTTGCTATGTTTTCCTCCGTGCGTTTTTCTTTTTAAATGTAAATGTTTTTTCTGGCAAACATTTGAAAAAGAGTTCGGTTTCATCCGTGTTGAAAATGTTACGTGGTTCGTGCACCTTCATTAGATCCGAAAGCGAGTTCTGCCACTTAGAACAAACGTTAATATCGAAACTTGAGCTTTCCCCGCACGTTTTTTTGAAGACTATCCCATTCATTTTCTTAAAATTTGTAAGCCATCCCTCTCTAGCCGAAAACTCGATTCCTAATTCTTTGGCGAATGCTGTAGGCTTTTTCTTCAATAAAGAACCGCCCATCGGAATATTCTGTCCACGACATTGTCTCATCCATGAAACTAAACACTGTTCAAGACGTGGAAAATTACCTTTATTAACGCGTTTTCTCACTCTACTCGAAGATGCACTAAAGATTTTCTCTTTATTCTTCAGAATAGTGGAGAGCGAGCTCAGTGGGATTTCAAATGCTTTGGCTACATCGACCTTCCTCTCACCTTCTTCAACTGATTCGATCTACTTTTGCTTTTCAGAAATTGTTTTAAGCACTTATACTTTTTAAAAGAAGACATGTCGTTCCTTTCGCGTAATAAGTCGACCCTGAGGTGAGGTGTAAAGTAGTGGCCCAAGGTTTATAGAAATTAACAGGTAGAAAACGTAAATCACCACAACTTTAGTAAAATAATATTTTTAATTTAAAATTTGGAATCTAAAATGAACACAAGGCGTATTCACAGTTCACACTCAGCTACGGGTATACTTAATAGCAGGGGTTAACAACTATGCCACGTGGAGCAATTCTTAGTGGTACATTACCGCTCTTTTTTTAAAAAAATAATAGAATAAAGTTAAATTCCTGTCTCTCCAGTCTTTGCTTCGCACATTTTTATATAAAGGTTTTATTTCTCGCTTTCTATTCTCTGCCATAAAACGATTCTGCTGAATTATCTTGGATGTAGTTTGAGTGCTTTATTTTAAAAAAAACATCTGTTTAAATGTCACTCATTTTTAGTAATAAATATTCAACGCAAATCAAAATTATTGTACAATACTTGTAAAAGGAAGCACTCATTACTGCACAGTGAATAAAAAAGAAAGCAATTTTTCCTTTATCCATCTAAAGCTTGGGTATCAACGGAAAAAGAAAAAACAGATGGCTTAGGAATAAATCAAAATTCTGCTTAGCAAATACCGGAAATATAGTAAACAAAGTATAGTTATTCTATCAACATGCACAATTTGGACTGAAAATAAGTTCTGTAAGAAAACCGCTCGTGGGATAATTAGGTACAGGAAGTTAATCTAACTTCATAATATTGAAGGGTCGAATTATCGAGAGTTTTATAGGATAACTTCGAATTATCGCGTGTTGTAGTCTGGCCAAACACAAATTTTACTTCGAAATATTGAGAGTACCAAAACGTATGGTTTTAGTTCGAAATATCAAGAGTTTTTCTAGGGGCTGAGCAAATGAATACTTCGAATTAGCGAGAGGTTCGTATTATCGAAAGTTCGAATTATCGAGAGTCGACTGTAATTTATTTTTCTGTAGCAGTGTGGAAGGAATTTCTGTAAATACTTGAAAATAAAGTTTTAAATTTTGGATTAAAAAATAACTAAATTTTTTTTATCGAATCTAAATTTTCAAACTTTTTAAAGTTTTCTATTTATTATTGCAAACTGTAAATTTTTTCCATGAAATATTTAGAAAATAAAAATAATAATCTTAAGCTTTTTAATTTTTTTTTCAAACTCTCAAAAAATTTCATTTAATCTTTTTGCAAATTTTCTGACTGAATTATTAAATTTCTGATTTAATACAAATATATTTTGCTTAATTAATTGTTTGTTTAAATATATTAGTTTCATTTTTAGAACAAAACGTAGCTTGGCTTCCAGATTACTTTATTCAAAATTATTAAAATATCTCCACCAAAAGTAAGCTTTCAAAAATTCTACGGTTTTTTAAAAAAAAACTAGGAACACACAATCACAATACTCTGAATTTGTAGTTTCCTTTTAAAGTTTCTAAATATAAGTTAATAAAACATTAATATTATTATTATACTTGTTTGTTTTTCAAATATCTTAATACTTTGAGACTAAACAAAACAATAAAACATTTCTAGAATAATTTGAAATTTTTAAGACAACTCAAAACTTTCTGACAAAGGCCACAATATCACAAAAGAAATTAAAATTTTTTAACTAAATTTGTATCTTAATTGCATTAAAAATACTGATGATTATACAACCTTAATACTTATTGAATAATTTTCCCCATTTCTGTTTTGTTTGAAATCACTTATCTACTTTATAAATTGTGTTTATATTTTTGTTTCTGTAATGCATTTTGCTATCACTTTAATTAAATACTTTTATATCCCTAGGAGCAATTAAAAAATATTACCTAAATTTTTCTACATTTATTATTGTTCTGTAAAAATAAACCTTTCATTAAATGCTTTTCATAAGAAATTTCTGCAATATATATATAGTTCTGACATTCTTATTGTTGCCTTTTTTGAAGATTTTAAATATTTCTATGGATAGTTAAAGATGAATTTGATTAACTTTATTAGAAGTATGCAGAATGCTATACAATATTTTAAAGAAATTATACGATTTTTATGTATTTTTATAATTAATTATACACATAATTAATTATTAGTTTGCATTAAATATTCTTTCAAATTCTCTGGACAAAATATCTTAATCAAGAAGGTATCATGCAAATCACTCTTAAAATAGCAATAAATACAAAAAGAAAAAAGAATTTGTACTTTTCAAATTCAATCTTACAAATAATGGTTCTCTTAGCAGTCTTAGAATATATCAGAAAGATTATGTGTTTATTTCACATGTTACCTCAATAAAAAAACAAAAAATGTGAGTGTATCTTTAAGTAAACTTGACATACTTTATTTCTTAGAAAAAAATTTTCCCAGTTTCAAGCAATTTAAATTAAATATGTTTCATTTATTACTAAACAAAATTATCGTAATACGTTATGATTACAAACAGAATCCTCTAAATAAATATAACTATGTTTTATTTCAATTTCGCGTTATTGTTAGGATTCTTTTAAGTATGGTAAATAATTAATGAATGTACTCAAAGGCTGATTAGTGTTTTGTATTTTAAATGAACTACTACCGTTTTTCATAAGTGACTAAAGGAATTATTTTTATACGAGAGGCAAATAATATTCTTTCATTTGAATAACAATGTCAATTGAAAATGTTTTAAGACGATTACAGTGCATTCAAGCTACGAAAGCATACACTTAAATATGTTAATCAACATGAAAGTATTCTAAGAAACTCTCATGACAGTTATTTATATTTATATAAAAAAATAAATAAAATAGTTATAGCACAAATGTAACAAAATATTTTTTTTCACTTTATCTTACGCAATGATTAAATTACCTGGGCATTAAATCTTAAAAATCGAAAAGAGAATTTTAAAAGTGAAAATATAATTACTTTTTTTGTTGTTCTGATTTTTGTCTTGTCTAAAAGAAATTAGTTCGCAATTCAAATCGACGCAAAATTTCCTCAGTTTTCTTCGAAAAGGGGTCTTTTTTTCTGAGGGTCATTCTGCTCCATTCTTTTCATTTGTCCTTAAGCATGTCATAAATCTTGATCGTGCTTTTCATTACTTTTGTCCGATGTGTGGAAATTCTTCCTTAGCGCCCCCTTCCCCCATTGGACCAGCGTTGAGAACTCATGAATACTTAAAAAAATAACTACAGACTTGAAGGGTGACAGAAGATTTCTGGAGCTTATGGGCCAGATCTTTCTCGGAACGGGAAGCAGATCCCTTGCTGACTGAATGCACATTCAGTCTTTCGGTTGTTACAGAAATAAAAGAGAACCGGGATAAACAAAATCTAATATTCTCTTTCACTGGACCACTTCTGAAAAAAAATTCCAACTGCCAAGCCTTCGTGTAGCTTCTTAGTGCGATGATTATTACAGTCAATCAATCAACAGACGAAGGGTATATTTTCATTTACAAGCAAATAACATTCTGGATGTATTTTTCCCATCCCAAGTTTTATCTGTATTTCACTTCAAACGATCTTGTTGTAACTGCTTTAAATGTTTAACTGCTTGAAATGAGTTTTTCCTGCTTTCTGACCACATACCACTCCTTGTTTTCTCATTATTTGAGTAACTTTACCAGCTTTTAAACTTTTTTATAGTACGACCTGAGATTCAGAATTCATACGGAAAATTTATATCGTTTGAAGCCAGAGACATACTATTTTATAAACGTAGAAAGGAACTCTTAATATGACCATTAATAACATTTTACGACTTTTTTGCTTACACACGTCCGGGCCCCTGTATCTAGAAGGTCCTGTATCATTGATACTGGCCCCCTGATAAGGAAGGTTACACCCCTGATGAGAAAGAATGTTCCTCAGAATTTGAAATCCATTCTTATTTTTCTAGAACTATGTTATACTATCGGGAAATCGGGACTTATTTTGATTTTTCAATAACAATTTAAAATTCAGCATATTTATTCAACTTATAAATTTTATTTTGAGAAATTCACAAAAAATTTTGCTTGATCGAAAGAAATATAGGCGGCCTGCGCCCCCACTATTTCGGTCGCCCGTGCGCGGTGCACACCTGCTAGGATCGGCCCTGGCTATCTAAAAATCTAAAAGTGCTAGGAGAAGTTAAAATCTAATTTGGGAAATTCTCAAGTTATCTGAATATTTTGAAGCAATTGTTTTTGAATAGCGACATATTTTTAATCTATTTAAAATATGCACACAAAAAAAGTAATACATTTAAACATGTTTCCTACATCAAACAATGCTCTTTTGAATATTTTATAAATGTGTTGTAAAAAAGGGACAGGTGTATTTTATTTATTCTTCTTACACGTTTGAAGATGCCCCAGCGTCTTTTAATTAGATATTTCTGAGAAGTGAAACACTATTAATCTCCTCGGAAAATATGTATATACTTTTTTTCATTTTCAATAAACACGAGTTCATTATTATCAAAACTTCTGTCACAATATCCTTAATTTATCCCTTGTTACCAATAAAGGAATAAATTCTAACTGAATTGTAATGGAAAAATAATTAGAGTTAAAGAATGTGATTGAACTGCAGGCTGTTAGAACATTTGATTTTGATTTCTAATTATCTATTGCAGAGATGGGAAAATCTTTTTTTAAGGTATCCGACTACGTTCGGAACCGTGATTTTCAAACGCGCATAAATGGATAATTTTCATGATATTTAGAGTCACTCAGATTAGAATATATGCATAAAATTGTTTTAAGGACATTTTGACAAAAAAAATTTATTTAAGTACAATATTTTGGCAGAAAATTAACTTAGAATAATCTTTTTTTCAAATGCTCTCCTTTTGTGAAAAATTCTTTTATTAGAATAATATTTTGCCTGTATATAGCTCAGACCTCTGTTCTGAGGCTCAAATAGAATTTTTGAAATATATAACTTACAAGTGGGTTTATTTATATTTCACGACAACGGAGGGGAACAATTTTAAGAAAAAAACGCGAATAATTAGTTCAATTGGTGGTAACTCTGAAAATAATGTGAATTTTTCAAAAATTCTAGTTAAGCCTCTTTAGAGAGGTCTGAGCTATATACAGGCAAAATATTATTATAATAGAACAATTTTTCACAAAAGGAGAACATTTGGAAAAAAGATTATTCTAAGTTAATTTTTTGCCAAAATATTGTATTTAATTTTTTTTGTCAAAATGTCCTTAAAACAATTTTATGCATGTATTCTAATCTGAGTGACTTTAAATATCATGAAAATTACCCATTTATGCACTTTTTTAAAATCACGGTTCCAAACGTAGTCGGATACCTTAATGTTTTAAAAAAGCAATGCATTGTTTTTTGCTTATTTTTTTTCAAAAAAATTCTTACCAGTATAAAACTGCTTTTGGGATTTTTTTAATTAGGTATACTTTAGAATGTGCATTGTTTTGTAAAACTGTGTGATATATGCAGTTATTGTACGTAGTGACAATTTTTAAATTCAATAGTTTTCTAATGGTATTCATGTCTTTTATGCAAGGAATTTCATAGATATTTTGATTTCAATATAAAAGTATATCATTATTTGTATATAACAGAAAATTTCTTAAATAGGACACGGAACCTTAGTTCGTAAAACTTATTTAAAATATGGTATCACTTGAGTTGAACAAATATATATAGATATTTTTCTTATTTAACTAAATGATTTAACAAACCCTCGACTTAAAAACATCAATCTCATTTTAATGTAAACACTGATTTAACAGCTTAAAGGAAAATGCAAGGTTGCTAAACAGACTAATTACCTAACTAATTAAACAATTTAATTTGTAAGCTGAAAAGCTAGATATTGTTTTAGATTTAATTCATTGTACTCTAAGGAAAAAAATCATTAAAAGCTACTAAAATTCTTTCGACTTTTCCTCTGAAGGAAGTAATGAAATTATCAACATCAAAGTATTTTTTTTCTTGACTGCATCCAGAAATACAGTTAAATACAAAATTTAAAAAATACAGTTCACTTTAGTTCTTCGCATATTTATATGAACAAGTACGATAAATGAAAGTGAGCCCATTGGAGAAGTATAACAGATAACGAAAATTAAAACTACTTACAGCAGGGTGTCAAACTCAAAGACTGACTTGGGATAAATCAGGGGTGTCCTAAACGCAGCCCACCGACTCTTTTTAAAAAAAATTTAAGTATCCAGGTTTTTTAAGTTTTTTCATTTTGAAATTTATTTGAGATGAGCCTTATATGTACATAAATCTACAATATATTTGCCTGTTATCTGTTCTTGGTTTAAAACAAATTAGATTAAAAATATTTTTTAATATTTTAGTAAATGTTTTCTTTTGATTTTTTTTATTATAATAAATCAGTGGTTCTCAAACTTTCAATTCTTGCGACCCAATATTCAAACATAATTTTCATCGCGCCCCCCTCCATATACAATAACAATTTATTGAAATCAATAATACGGTACTTTGATGCTAAATCTACATATTAGGGTTTAAATCTCTTAAGTTCCACCTGAGCATATAAACGTCTCGCTCAGCTAAAACGTTCTTTTCCCCGGACGTATATATACGTCTGTCAAAAGTACGATCTTTTCTGTGCACTTTTAATATTCCGCAGGCTTTGGAATACAATAAAAGGACAGTGTTTGCGAAGGATGCACTTATATTTGAGAGGATTTGCTTATTTTTATTCCTTCCCCTCCCCCAATACATCATATAAGCACGCCTACGTGGAAAAAGGTGACATTAGGGAGCGAATCGCATAACTTTTAATAGGCAGTTAAGGGATTCATTATAAACCCCGCACAAATTATCAAGATAAGTATTAATTTTTTTTGTAGTGACAACCATGGTGGTAATTATTATACTTATTCTTAACTTAGTATTGTTAAATTAATTATGAAATACATTATGTAGTACTGATACTTTTATAAGTGTATTATATCAGTGTAAGTGTGTGTTCTATTTTCATTATGCTAGAATGTATTTTTTGTTTGTTTACCTTCAGTTAACTAGTAAGTTCTTTAAAATCTTTTGTTTTCCACTTTTCAATATGCTCGCGCCCCCTTGTAGAGTTATCCCGCCCTCCAAGGGGGCCGCGCCCCACAGTTTGAGAAACGCTGTAATAAATGACTTTTTTATTAAATTATGAAATGCATTATGAATATTTTTTACTATGGGTGGTAAACGATTCTTCGCGACTTTTATTTCTCTTCCTCCTTTTCTGTTTGGAGTGTCCAATCAGCAAGAGGTAGTCTCAGAGATGTTTTTTAAAGTTTAAAAATATATTCAGAACGATTAAGATAAAAGGCAGAGTATACTTAATCGTTTGCGAATGAAAGCACAATCAAATTTCAACGATGAGTAAAGAAAGATCATTTCAAAAGGAAAGCAGTAATTTTCAAGAAAATGGCAGCTGTAATATTTTTTTTGTGTTCAAAATAAGATTAAAATATGCCCGATATCTAAAAACTATTTCAGTTGCTAGGGAATATATTCTTAAAAGGCACTATGACACAAATCATGAAACAAACTATGATCAATACTTAGCAAAACTTTGTGAAGATAAATTGTCCGAATTGAGATCAATTCTTCAAAAACAGTAAAGCACACTCAATAAATTTGTTGAAGACTATACAGCTGCCGTAAAAGAGTTATATATTATTACATTTAATCACACAAGCAGATGGAAATCATTTACTGAAAGGTAATTTATTAGTTGATGTTTATTTAAAACAGCGGAAGTATTATGTCCAACACAAAAAAAGCAAATTAAAAATGTAAGTTTGAGTCGAAATATTGTTGGTAGTAGAGTTGATGAAATACCCGAGAATTTGTTTAAATGTCTTAGTAATTGCTTTCTTATATTCTCAATTTATCCTCAGTTTCAAAACAATTGATAGCGGAATTTTTCATATTTTATTAATTTATACTAGGGGTAGCCAACACGTGGCCCACCTTGAATAATTTTGAGGCCACAAGATTCATTACAACTTCACAAAATACGACTATTTAGCACAACATTTTTGTTTTTAGAGTTTTTTTAAACAAATAAATCCCATAACTGTTTCTATTTTATCGCGTTGCTTCTGTTGCTGCGAATCCGTTTTTTTTTAAATTGAAATTTAACAAACATAAATCGTGCTGAAACTTAACGGACGAAAACCTGCAACATCAATTACGATACGCAAATGCATGCATTGATATCGACTTGTAAAAACTAAGTGAGATAGTTGAGAGAAATAAATATATTACTAATTAAATAAAGTAAACATTATTTAATCATTGCATTATTATTATCTAAGTTTCTATATATGAAAAACAATGAAAACAATATTAATATACCAATCTGTTTTAAATTTTCACTCCAATAAATGTTTGTAGTGGATTCAAATCTAATATGATGATATATATTTTGATATGCGGCCCGCGAGGTCTTTAGGATTGGCCACCCTGGGCTATATAAATGAGTTTTAATTTAAGGTGGGCCTCAAAGAAAATCAAATTTCATAGAAACGTAGGTTTATTTCGAATAATACATTATAATAAATATATATAAAAGAACAAGCAAAATTTAACATGTACATTCTGACACTTGCATTTTCTTTTTGTTACTATAGTTCCTATTGCGGGAGAAATATTTTATTATTCATTATTGTGCGTCAATATATTAGAAAGGCCGCATGCGGCCCACGGGCCACGAGTTTGACACCCTTGACTTACAGTATGAAAAACTAAAAATAAGAGTGAAACTCACAAGATTATGACTTCGGATCATGCTTTAAAATAGATTATTAAATGAATGTTCAGAATTTATTAAAGTTTTAATTCATCCTTACAATTGAGTAGCATTTTTTTGCTAGTGGGTTTTTTCCCAATATTTCGTCAGCTTTACATTAAACAAGTAATATATATATATATATATATATATATATATATATATAAAATTAAGTCAATTCCTACTTTGAATGGATGAATACAAAATTTGAAATTGAAAATTTGATTGAATTGACGATTGAAAATTTGAAATATATATGTAGGGAGAGAGAGTGAACTAATGGTAGGAATTGAAAAAAGAACATGATTTGTCTGCATTGTTGTAACAATGCAAACCCGGTTCAGCTAGTTTGGCTGAAAAACCAGTTTTCGACGCCAACTTTTGTCATAGTTTTAACAGTCACATTGTTACAACAATGGAGACGAATCTAAGTTGGCGTCAAAAACGGTAATTAATTTAATTAAATTTAATCAAGGAATTAATATTTGAAAAAACTGTGTTAAGATCAAGTGTCATCCATTACCAGTTTTAAAAAAATAATTCGACTAGATTGGATGAATAGAAAGTATTTTATGAATGATTGAAAATTCGAACAACACATAAATATATATACAGTGGACCACAAAAGCGTTCGTGCACTTGCAATTTCTTATAAAATTTAATGTTTTCGACTAATAAAAGTTAATGTTTTGGAATTGTAATTTTTTTAATGAGAGCTGCATATTGTTCTTAATAAAATGACATAATTAATTTTTTAAAAATAGTATAACAATTAAATCTAATAAAAAATTACGCTACTTAAGTCTTCGCACACTTCACAAAAATCTCAACTTAGCTTTAAATATTGTATTTCTTTCTTAGTTGAGTACTTAGTGGGATATCTTTAAGCGTCTTGGTATAGATTTAATCAGTTTTTTGTAATTTCTGCTTCGATTTTCCTTCATTCTTCTCTAATTATTGTTTTTACTTCACATTATATGTTTATTTGTCATGTTTTATTTTTTTACATCAAAATCTCATCAAATATGTTCTTCTGGGCTAAATAAAGTGACTGAGAAGGTGTTTTCATAATTTGGGGACAGTTATAAAGACACCAGTGGCGTATATAGAGAGCAGTGCGCTTGGCATCATTATCCTGTTAAAAAATGTGTAAATTGGCCTCAGAATTAGGTAATTTGGTATTTTTTTTATGATACTGTGAATCATGAGCTCTATTTAAATATTTTGAAGATAAATTTTAAATCATCCGCCCAAAATTTGGATTTTGGAGACTTCATTTTTTTAATAGGATAATGACGCCAAGCGCACTACTCACAATGTACGCCACTGATGTCCCTATAACTGTTCCGGAATTATGAAAACTCCTCCTCAATCACTTTATTTAGCTCAACAGAGCATATTTGGTGAGATTTTGATGTAAAAAAAAGAAAACATGACAAATAAACATATAATGTGAAGTAAAAACAATAATCACAGAAGAATAAAGGAAAATCGATGCAGAAACTATAAAAAACTGATTAAATCTATACCAAGACTCTTAACAGTTGTTGTGGACACTAAAAGATAGTCTACTATTAAGAAAGAAATACAATATTTAAAGCTAAGTTGAGATTTTTTTTAAGTGTACGAAGACTTTTGTGGCGTAATTTTTTAGTTGATTTTTCATTATTAATTTTTTGAAAAAATAGTTATACTATTTTTAAAAAATTAATTATGTCATTTCATTAAGATCAAGTTGCAGATATTATAAAAAAAATACAATTCCAATATATTAAATTTTATTAGTCAAAAACATTCAATTTTATAAGAAATTACAAGTGCATGAACACTTTTGTGGTACACTGTATATAAATATATGGAGAGTGTAAGCTAATAGTAGGATTTGAAAAAAGTCAAAACATCAACGTCATCCAACAGATATTTTGTTCTCTGAGCACTACTGCATTAAAATGTAGATCAGTACAAACTCCAAGTATAAAATTTGTGCTATATAATTTTTTTTATTCTCTTTTACACATATTTCAATTTAAATAAATTACAGAAATAGTCATCAGTGAAACATTATAACAAAACCGATTTATATGTATAAAAAATATTTAGCATTATAATTAAACAACTATAACTACCAAATGATTTATATATTAAAAAAATATCTAGCATTATAATTAATTAGAACTACCAAACGATTTATATATTAAAAATATTTAGCATTATAATTAATTATAACTACCAAACGCGATTTATATATTAAAAATATCTAGCATTATAATTAATTATAACTACCAAACGATTTATAAAAAAAGATATCAAATTAATTCACAGAAGATATTTTAAACAAAATTAAATGTAAATAAAAATGAACAAAGGAAATATATTCTAAATCCTATTTATGAAATTTATGAACACGTATTTTCCTATGAAATTTATATATTAATGCAAGACATTCTTTTGAGAAACCAGGAAAAACCACATATACAACTTGATGAAATTTCTTCTCCCATATTCGTTGGATTATAAACACAAATCTTATTATTATTTGTAGTTTGATTCACATTGATAAAATATATGCACCAACAAAAATTCTTTTTAAAAAAATCGAAGACAATGGGAAAAAAAATCAAAATTCAAGTATTTAAATATTGAAAGTGATTCAAATGTTTTTTTTTCCCCTTCATGCGCAACACTTTAAAAAATGTCTTCTTTGAAGGTTTTGGTAAGCTTTTTTGTATTTTTAGGAGGAAATAAATGTTTTGCAATGGCAAAATAAAACATCGATCTTTTTTTTCTTGTAATAAAATTATTACTGAATGACATGAGACGTTTGAAATTGTTGAAAACTAATTATTTATAAAAAAAATATTTGAATGCAAAAAAATTCAGTAAATCAATGAACAAATGAGAGTGAGTGAAAAACAATAAAGAACAAAAGCTTAATAGGCAACGCGAAATGTTCTTTTTTTCCCTTGAGAATATTTGTGATCAACTAATCCGGGTGAAGTCAGTTACAGTGAGTGGAAGGTGAATATTCCTTGCGCTAACTGAAAGGCGCTGCTAAGCGATAGTATCTTAGGCAAAAAAAAAAAAAAAAAAAATGTGAGGCAGTAAAGCGGCTTTGATAAATTGATTGAGATATTTTAATTTGACCATCCCGCCTCAACAAAAGTCAAATAACTATGTTTCTTTCTTCCTGCGATGAACAATGTTATGGCTAGGGAGTAAAAATAAACAGAAACTACTACAATAAGAATCTAATAGAGAAGTATAATGTGCTGCAAATTATTATTCTTAAGGCTGTTTTCGGCTAATGTTAAAGAATAAGACCCAAATTCGGAATATTTTTTCAGATATAAAAGTATTCAAAGATTAATATTATATCCTGGCCTCACTAACTGGTAAAGAATCACATATTTTATCACACTACTCATTTTTATCCGAGTTAAAACATTTTTTCTTTTATAAAATGTGTTTCGCATTTTTTCCCCTATACCGTAATGCTAAATACGATATCCCTTTACATATTGAAAAAAAAACGAATTATTTATGAAATATTTTCAAATTTTAAAAACACTACATTTTAAACAAATTGATGAGTTACAACGTCACAAATTTTTATAAAAATTGAAGAATCTTTTCTATCTGAAAATGTGCTCTGCGTAAAGTTCACATTCTTGTGCATAAGGCGAAAATAGCCTTAACAATGAGAAATATTTCATTGTATTTCATTTAGAAAACCTCCATAATACAGTAATATTCACATAATTGCTTCTTGTACGTTGTAACTGGTACGTAAAATAAAGATTTTTAGTATTGTTTATATCAGTGATTCTCAACTTTTTTGTTGTTGTTGTTGATGCGGTACACTTTTAACAATGTCAAAATTTTATGGCACACTAACAATAAAATAAGTTTAAAATAGTTTTACTTATTTGTAACACACTCTCTCTATGCATAATAATTTATGATTACAATTTTCAATGTTAAATAAAATATGTACAACAAAGAAACAAAATGTTTGTGTAAGTAATAAATTACAAATTAATTATGTAAGACTGTACTCATAGAATTACTACGGCTATTAGCTCAATTCAACTTTTATTCATCGTTTCTAAATTCAAACTACTTCACATTCAAATTTGAGCACAGTTACAGTACATCAAACAGTTAATAATAAACAATAACGAGAGGTTTTCGCGTGTGGCTATTTGCATCTGCTCTCCTCACCTAGCTGGCAGACTGACTGGTTAAGTAAGTATTCACTCGACGAAAAGAGTGCGCACTATTGTCCATCTTTTTACTAATAGTTACACTCCCCCTCTGGTTCCTAAGCATCGTCCTCGATGAGGAACCAGCAGAGTTGTCTTTCCTGGGTCTTCCACTTTTTCTGAGAGGCATTACTGGAGTGACTTCGTTGTCTATGAATGAACGAAGAGCAAATGAATTATAAGGTCCAAGAACCTCATGTGGGTTGTTTGGATTTGCCACTTCGTAAGTCTTCGGAGAGCATTGAGACACAATAATATAAGGCCCGTCTCTTTTAGGCATGAATTTAGCTGTCTTCTTCTAGGCAGTATTGCTGAGGGGGTGAAGGGTTATCCAGAAGGTGTCTTTTATCATAGAAGGTCTTTCGCTCTGATCTTGCTTCTCTTCAATTCTTTCACGGATTTCAGAAGAAATTTTTGCTGATCTTTTCAAATATGGGGTAATCTCTGGGACGAAATTTTCATTATCTATGATGGCTTGAAAGTCGTTGGTCACATCATCTATAGTTCGCACTTCTCGTCCAAACTGCAGATAAGCAGCAGTTTTATATATACCGGTGGTATCACACTTGGCACTGTTCAGAGCGAAACGGATAGACGGCAACTTATCTTCCCATTCATTGTGTCAATTTTGAACTAAGTTGGCAATTCTTGGTTTTAGGTCACGATTTTAACTTTCAACAGAGTGATAAACAGGAATAATGTCTTGATCAATGTTCAGTATGAAACAAAGTTGTTGCATGATGGCACCCACAAACTGAGAGTCAAGAGAGGTCGCTAATTAATCTTCTGGGTAAACCGTATCGTAATATAACTTCTTCCATCAAAGTTGTAGCACATTCTCTAGCGGTAGCTTGAGTGAGAGCAAAAAGCTCAACCCATCTTGTGCAACAGTTTTCAACAATAAATATCCACTTCTTTCCGGATGGACTTTCAGGCAACGGTCCAAACAGATCAATGGAAATTGTCTCAAAACGTTGAGAATACATAGGTGTACGTAAGAGTCCGGAAGGGAAGTGAAGTGAATGTGGGGTTTAGTGGCGCAAGGGCCAAATTTGGCCAAGCTGCGCCAAACACTTGTTAAAATAAAAGCCGTATAATTTTAAATATATATATGTTTAAAAGTATATGTACACACATATATGCATGCATGCATACATACATACATAAAATATATTAAAAATACAAAGAAACATACAAATCAAATTAAATGTAAAAATCCAATCTTTAAAAGGAAGGCAAAAAGGTTTCGGTGGGGGGATTCCCCTACCAAGTCAGTCAGATAAGGTTAAAACAGATGTATGAAAGAAGGTGACGCGATGACGGTTAAAAACGGGACAATCTATTAAAATATGATAGACTGAATATGGGACTTTGGACGAGGGACATTCTGGGGCATTTTCACCCAACAGAAGGTGCCTGTGCGTGAAACGAGTGTGACCATTGCGAAGTCGAGTCAAGTGGACATCATGTCTTCGCACTGGTAGTGCTGCCCAATGAGAAGTGGAAGGATGAATTCTATGCAGTTTGTTGAGGACCTGTTGATCCCAAGTCTCTTGCCATACACGATGGATATAGTTCTGTGCAGAAGTTTTTAAATCCTGGTAACAGACAGGCCGCTGCATGTGATCAGACATTGATCGTGCAGCAGTATCAGCCTGTTCATTACCAAGTATACCCACGTGTCCAGGTACCCAGGAAAAAATTATATCAAAACCCTTCCTTTCCAATTTTCGTAGAAGAAGAAGTATTTCGATCACAGTGGGGTGTCGGCGTTCTGTTAAAAAATGCAAGGATTCTAGAGCACTCATGCTGTCAGTGTACACACAAAAATGACGGTGGTTGGAAATTAATATATGTTGAAGTGCGATAAGAATGGCAGTTAATTCTGCACTAAAGACAGACATGGAATTATGTAAGCTAAAACTTAAAATGGTATTATTAAAAACAACACCACACCTAACATGTCCTGCAGTCTTCGACCCGTCCGTGTAGACGGGTATGTACTTAGAATACTTACTGTGATGAAAAGAAAAGAGTTGCTGATAAATAACATCGGCAGTGCCTGCTTTGTCATAGCCCGAAAAGGGGTTGTGATAGTTAAAAATTTGGATGTCCCAGGGTGGAAATGCAAGGATATTATTTTCCTGGATATTTATGTTATTTAAGTGGGCATCATTTAGAACAGCCTTTGCTCTTTTCGAAAAAAGGTTTGATGTTAAATGAACGGGCCTCATAGAGTCGGTTGAGACCAATGGCAAGAGCAAAGGGTTTTAATGGATGAGAAGGAACAGACATAGCACGAATAAAATAATTGGCACATAATTGCCTCCGCCTTAGTTCTAAAGGTGGTTGGTGGCATACCACATACAAGCTGGTAACAGGCGAAGTTCTGAAGGCACCAGAGCAGATTCTTAGAGCAGAATGATGTATTGTGTCCAATCGTTTTAAGACAGACGCACGAGCAGAACCGTACACTACACAACCATAGTCCAAACGTGAAAGTATTAGTGCTTGGTACACTCGGAGTAACGAGACTCTATCCGCTCCCCATAAGGTATTTGATAGTACCTTTAAGATGTTGAGGGATCGTTCACACCTCTTCCGCAAGTAAAGGACATGCGGAAGGAAAGTCAATTTGCAGTCAAAGATTACTCCGAGGAAGCGTACCGCACTGACGACAGGTATTTGAATATGTCCTATATGAATAGAAGGATCTGGGTGTAGATTACGTTTCCTGCAAAAATGGACACAGCTGCTCTTGGATGGAGATATCGTGTGTCCATTCTGATCGCACCACTGAACTAATCGATTGACAGTTGTTTGCAGCTGTCGCTCAATTAGTCACATATCTGAACCTTGACAAGTGACCTGCAGATCGTCAACATAAAGCATTCCTCGTACTGAAGGTGGAAGTTAATGAAGTATGTTACTCATATGAATATTAAAAAGGGTAACGCTCAAAACGCTACCCTGAGGAACACCTTGATCTTGAATGAATTTATGAGAAGATGAGTGACCAATGCGTACATTAAAATAACGAACAGTTAAAAAGTTAAAAATAAAAATAGAAAGATTTCCCCTTAGGCAAAAATCATACATATTACGGAGAATCCCATAATGCCAAGTTCGGTCGTATGCCTTTTCTATATCAAAGAAAAGGGAAACCAAGTGGTTTCTCCTAACAAAGGCATCCCTGATTTGCGACTCTAGGAATACGAGGTTATCAAGAGTGGATCGGCCCTTGCGGAATCCACTCTTCAGAGGAGAAATGCACTTTTCTTTCTCTAAAACATATACCAATCAGTATTAACCATACGTTCAAAGGTCTTACAGAAGCAGCTCGTCAGAGCAATGGGACGGTAACTCAGAGGATCTGTTGCCACCTTGCCCGGCTTAAGGATTGGAATCACAATGGCCTCCCTCCAGCTGGAGGGAAAGCAATGCTCCTTCCAAACTCTGTTGAATAAAAAAAGAATGTTGGCCAGAGAGTTTGGATGTAGATGACGGAGCATCGCGTATGTGATTCCATCCGGTCCAGGGCTTGTATTGTGCGCTTGAGTGAGTGCCTTTTGTAACTCAGTAATCGTAAAATCACAGTTATACGGAAAAAAGGAACGAGTGGAAAAATTAATCGGGGTACGCTCTGATTGCCTCTTAATCTCGAGAAAACGAGAATTATAAGAGGCTGCACTCGATACATTCTGAAAAGTTTCACCCAGAATATTAGCTATTTCGTCTGGGGAAGAAAAGACAGAGTCTGATGTTTGTAAAATAGGGAAGGAAAATTCCCGATATATCCCGTTTGCTGCCTTGACCTTTTCCATAATTATTTACTGGACGTTGACGAGGTGAGTGAGGACACATATCGAATCCATGATTGCCTCTGACTCCGACGCCTTACTCTGCGAGCATTTGCTTTTGCCTTTTTGAACGCCAAGAGATTCTCCGTAGTGGGATATCTGTGAAAGATTCCCCATAACTTCCACTGGTTCTTATATGCTGTCTGACAACCAGCATTCCACCAAGGTTTGTAATGTTGGAATGAATGACTTGAACTCTTTGGTATTGAGAAATCAGCAGCAGCAATCAAAACATTGGTGACTTCTTGTACAGCAGTATCAACACTGTCTGTCTTGACCATTGCATCAGTTATCATAGCCAACTGCGTGAAAAGGGCCCAGTCTGCACGACTATAAGAATACGTAGGTGTGAAGGTTTTTCCACCCGGATCAGAATCGTGAGAAAGGATAACAGGGAAGTGGTCACTATTATAGAGGTCCTTCTCAACTGACAAATTTAAATGAGGTAAGAGTGATGGTGAGCAGATGGCCAAATCTAATGTGTGAAAGGATCGTGTTGGTTCGTGAAAGTACGTTGGTTCCTCGTGATTAAGCAGACAGAGACAGTGATCAGAAAGCACCTGTTCAATCTGTCTGCCACGAGGGTTCGTCTTCGTACTACCCCACAGAGTGCTATGTCCATTGAAGTCACCAAGTATGATAAAGGGTGCTGGCAACTGATCAACCAGGTTGTTCAAGTCATGTTGGTGGATAACAGTATTTGGTGGCAAGTAAAGACAGCAGACTGTGATTAGGCTCGTGGAGTGGATTCTCACGGCTACAGCCTGTAACGAGGTACGGAGTGGCAGAGCACTAGATGGAACATCGAGGGATGTAAAAATACATACGCCTCCGGACACAGAGGGTCCCTCCGTGTCTTTCCGCACACAACCATACCGACGTATCTTTGTAGTGTGACAAGACTTCAAGAAAGTCTCTTGAAGTGCTACGCATACTGGATGGTACTGACGTATGATGTCTTTTACGTCATCTGTATGCGATCTATAGCCACGACAGTTCCAAGAAACCAGGGAAGTTATTTTTTGGGCGAACTTGGCGAAAGGGGCCCTTTTAAGGGATTTTCTGCCACTTGTTTAAAATCAGCCTCTAAAAGGCTCTCATTTTCTTCGAATGCCAGACCTGTGACGTAATCCGTGTCAGAAGGATTAGCGTCTGTGTCCATGGCATCCGAGGTTTTAAAAGTTTTCCGTCTGCGAGATTTTTTGGAGATGGGAGATATTTCATTGGGGGAATCTTGTTCCCTCGCAATCTTTATGGATGAGTTTTTTTCAGGATTTTTCTTTAAATTGGATGCAGGTTTTATGCGCATTAAGTCTATTTTTATGTTATCTTTTCGGGGACGATGTAATTCAGATGGTTGCTCTTTAATTTTCCCTTTTGTCTTAGACATGGGAGTTGGTGGCTGGGGATTCGATATAGTAGATTTTTTTGAAGAAATGGAAGGTAAGAGTTGAGTTTGGGCAGAGGATGATGTGGCAATAGCAGTAGGAATATTTGTTCTTTGTTTGGATGATAGTGGTGCAAGTAATTTCAAAGGTGGACAGTTTATTTTAGTTATATTTTCATCAGTTTGGGTAGAATTATTTAAAGTAGAGGATTTGGTAGCTTGAGCGTAGGTTTGAGGTAACTGTGGGACTTAATTTACGTGCTTCTGGGTAAGAAATATTTTGAGTTGTTTTTATTTCCTGTATTTGTTTCTCTATTTTCCATTTAGGGCATAATTTGGAGTCTGATGGATGAGGTTGTAAGCAATTAATACATTTAGGCTCTAGACTGCAATCTGTGAAAGCATGTCCAACAGATGCACATCTAGAGCAAGTAAGTTGACCGCGGCAGGAAGTTTGTGAGTGTCCGAACCTCTGGCACTTAAAACACAGCGCAGAGGATTCGGTATATATGGACGTACTTTGCAATTTAAGTATCCAGCTTTAATGTTTGATGGTAATTTAGGGCTATTGAAGGTTAGAATTAAATTTTTAGTGGGAAAAAGGGATGAGTTTTTTTACTGAAATTCTTTTGACCTGGGTAACACCCTGGTCAGAAAGTCCTTCCAAGATTTCTGCTTCAGAGGAAGACAAAAGATCTGGTTCGGAGATGACACCTCGGCATGAATTCAATGATTTGTGATTTGTGAGGAGTTACGGTTAACGGAAAATCTAAAAGGTTTTAGCCAACAAAAAAGATTTACTTTGTAATGCAGATGTAGTCTCGATTAGTAAGTCACCAGATCGTAGTTTCTTAATAGATTTCGGTTCACCACCTATTCCTATTATAGCTTTGTGGATAACAAAAGGAGATTTTCGTTTCACAGTTTGGTAATGATAAAATTAAAAAGCTTGAACATTTAGCAACGTTGTCAATAAGAAGGTTGGGTAATCCCGGGCATGAATTCAAAGAATCCATGGGCCGAGCATCGTTGGGTAGGGTGGGATGGGGGTTTTAATAGATGCGTTTTGAGTTTTTTCCTTATTTGGATTTATTTTGAATTTTTTTTTGAGAAAGGAGGAGGAGAATCCCTTTTGATTTTCAGAGGACTAGTTTGGCAGGGCTAGCCCTAGATTCAGCAACCAGTAGTGGCCTCGGGAGAGCCCCCCGCTCTGCAATGCAGGACCCCATCCAGGCACCAACTGGAACTACAAGACAGGCGGGATTATACACCAGCTGATAGAGCAGCCAGGACATGCTGGTTAGGCTGCCCCGGGCTCCTGTACTATCTGGCGGCCTGAGACGCAAAACTCAGCTTTTCTCCTGTACCCTCTACATGGCCGCTTCCTCCAAGACCCCACCTCACCAGTCCAAAGGTCTTCAAACGTTCAAAACCCCGCTCCCAGTGCCAGGTTTCCCAGGGAGCAGTCCGTTGTGTCATCATACCAATAGTGAAAACCCATCAGACACAACTTCATTCTACTCAGTCCTGGTCTACCACAGGACTTCGTGGCAGAAAAATAAAAATAATAAGTTGAACACAAAAAAATCAATAATCGAACATAAAAGAAGCAACAAAATCAAAACATTGAAATAAATTTTAAAAAATCAAATGAAGAGAACGTAATATAAAGTATAAAGCATAATACGGTAGTAAAAAATATTAAATTGTTTACCAGAAAAAAATAAAGTTGGAACAAATTTCATTGTCTAATGTAGGTCTGTGGTCTGGACGTGAAAAGAAGAAAAGGGAAATTGGAATGGCAAGAAAAAGGGCCGAAAATAGAGAAGGCTCACTAGGGTTCCCCGGGTTCGTGAAGCCCGTGTTTACCAAAGACAGTAAACCCCTAGGGAAAAGGAAAAGATCACTAGGGTACCTCGGGAGCGTGAAACCCGCACTCACCTAAAGGAGGTGAGCCCCCTGAGGGGGTAAGAGTCCGGAAGGCTTTTGGTTGGATGGTTTGTAGAGATTGCATTCTGTGCAATTCTTTACATAATCAGTGATGTAAGAATGCATACATGTCCAATAATACCGTTTGGAGATTCTTTCAAACGTTCCATTGGCTCCATAATGACCTGCACTCGGTGCATCATGGCGAATTTCAAAATATCTAGTCTTTCTTGAATTGGCACAACTAATTGGGCCTCTTCACTTTCAGAAGTAGTTGAGTAATGGAACAAAATTCCTTGATTCATAAGGTATCCTTTTTCTAACCAGTTGGCAAAATTAACACCCTTTTCATTATTTTCAAAACATTCAATTATTTTTTTCAGTTCGTCACCCTTCAATTGTTCTTGGTGATCTTGTGGTGAGCGTGTGGAAAAATCGACGAAAACAGCAAGAATGTTACAGTCTGCTTTCTCTTGTTCTGACTTGGGTCTAGACAATAAGTCCGCAATAAAGTTCGATCTTCCGGGAACGTAGTCGATTGTTAGATTATAAGACTGGATCTGTAGTACCCATCTTGCAAGTCTTCCGGTGGGAGATTTCAAAGATAATAACCCTTTTAAAGGCTGGTGGTCAGAGGAGAGTCTAATAGTTTGTCCTTCAACGTAACCTCCAAATTTTTCAAGGGCCCATACAACTGCAAGAGCTTCTCTTTCTGTGGTAGAATAATTTCGCTCCGAGGATGAAAGTAGTCGGCTTGAGTATTCTATCGGGTGTTCCTCATCTTTTTCTCCTTGGAGTAAAACTGCTCCTAAGGGCCACGCTACTAGCATCTTTTCGGATGACAAACGGCTTGGTACCGTCAGCTGGCTTAAGGACAGGAGGAGACGCTAGTTTTGATTTTAGCTCTCTGAAATTTTCTTCTTGTTCAGAGCCTCACTTCCACATTGCATTTTTCTTAGTTAAGTCTGTTAGTCGTTTTGCAATTAGAGAAAAGTTTGGAATGTATCGCCGATACTAGAAACAGGTTTGTACAAGGCTTTGCACTTGTTTAACAGAGGTTGGGGACGTCATATCTGCGATAGCAGCTGTCTTTTGTGTATCAACTGAGATGCCTTCCTTATACAACAGAATTCCTTATACACAATTTCACCTTTATACAACAGAAGTTGCACTTCTCTCTATTTGCATTTAATTTAAACAATGAAAGATGTTTAAAAATTTGCTCTAGGTCAGAAAGATGTTTCTGGAAGGTTGGAGACAATATTATAATATCATCTAGATATGACAGTGCTAGCACATTGTTTAACCCTGAACGGAACTTGTCTATCAACCTTTGGAAGGTTGCAGGTGCATTTCGTAATCCAAATGGCATACGAGTGAACTTATAAATACCAAAAGGGCATGTGAAAGCAGTTTTGTTTTGATCCTCTTCCACCACTTTTACTTGGTGATATCCTGAACGCAAGTCAATAGTCGACATATAAGGTGTTGGCTTAGCTTCGTTAAGAAAGTCATCCATCCGAGGCAAAGAATAACTATCTGGGACGGTTTGAGCGTTCAGTTTCCGGTAGTCTTTGCAGAGACACATACTGCCATTTGGTTTTGGAATCAAAACAACGGGAGAGCCGTACGGAGATTCACATTCTACTACGATGCCTTGTTGCAGCAGAGAATCTAACTCTTTCTTCAATAGCTCCTTCCTGGCTGGATTCATCCGTTAAGGAGGCACTGATATTGGTGAATTGTTTACAGTGTTGATGCTATGTTCGATAAATGGAGTAGCTTCTCCTCCTACTTCGAAGACAGAGTGGTGATTTTTAAGCAAGTTTTCTAGTTCCATACGCCGAGAACCAGGAACTTCCTTCAACTTCCTTCAACTTCCCGTATTTGGCAGTTATTTATCGTCACAGGCAGTATATTAACAGATGTACTCTGATAAGGCGTTACGAAATTGTACGATTTTCGGGAATCGTCACAAAAAGTCCAACAGTTCTTTCTGAAACTTAGTACTATTCCAACATTTTCGAGAAAGTCAACTTCAAGTTCAAGTACAGTGGAGTTGTTTTTGGCACCAGGCAAAATAATAAAGGGGATTTAAAACCTTCTACATTCCAGTAGAATGGTTTGAAGTGTACGTAGAACTTCTTTCTGAGTAACAATTCCATCATCAAAGGATAGAAATATTGCTGTCTTCTCAAAAGCGGATCCTTGTTGGAAAAGGATACCGTAAAGAGTTTCTCCTGCAATCGAATGACTTGCACCACTGTCCGCAAAGGCAGTTCCTGGAACTCTATTTATGCTGATCCTAAGTACAGCATTTCTGGTGGAAGGAGAGAGACTATTAGCTAGTAGAATTCCAAAGTGATCTGGATCTCCCTTTGAAGGATTGCAGTCAGGGCATTTTGATTTGATGTAGCCTGGCTTTCCACATCCATAACAGGACAGAGGAGTTCGTCTTTCCAATTGCGAAGGCTCTCCAAATGATATTCTTGGTGCTTCCTTTGCCTTATCCACCGTTCTTGTACTGATTTGTTTATTTAGTTTTGAGGGGGAAGAAGTTCTTTTTACGTCTGGTAAAACTTTATAGTTCGACGTCTTACCTCGAGCAACTTCATAATCGTCTAATTTTTGTACTGACTCAGAGATAAGCTTTTAATATCTCCCCAGATATCTACAAAGTGCTACGTAACATCCCTCGAAACATTCTCTTAAGATGATCGGTATTTTGGACCATCGATAGCTCCATTTAAATAAAAAACTCATACTCATGAAAGAACACGGTGAACTGTAATTTTGCTAATCCTCTTTATTCCAACGGCTCATAACCATGTGGCTACACTTACTCTCTCTTAGCGTGGGCACGCCTCACGCAGATAATTTCACTTCGCTGCATTTGCGAAGCGATGTAAACACAACAAATGGCAAGGCGCTCAACAATCGGTAAGAACCAAATCCTTAATAGAGTTTAGGTCTTTCACTTCTAGGCTATGTAGCCATTCTTCTAAGTAGTTGTTTAGCTCACATACGCGAAGCCCTTCCACAAAGTTTCGGGTTGTTTTTGATGAGCACTGAACTTAAGTCGAAACGATTCAGCACTCAACTTGAATCGTTGGAGTAGCACTTGCTTAATGTGTTGGTAATTTTCTAATTTCTCTTTGGGTTCACGCAAGCTAATATGGGAAATTTCGATATTTGACTTAGGTAAAAGGTGTGTTACATAATCGACTTCCCCAATGTTAACTTGTTCACGCTGCCTTTCAAATATTTTTAGATAGGGGGAAATATCAGAAGTTTCCACAAATCTAGGTATGAGGAGCTGGATATTTATTTTCTCGGCGGCAACAGCACTAGTGTTAGTCGAAGAAGTAGCAGTCATGCTTAACTTCATGCGTTCTAGTTCTAAAATCAGTCCCCCTTGTTTTTGTTTGTATTCATTTTCCTCCTTCTCGTGACGTTCTGCCTGTACCCTAGAGTCAATAATTGTTTCTAAAAGGTCTTTAGTAAACGGTTCATCATAGTCTTTCTAAGTTCTGATTAAATTTTTAAAGTCTATTGCTCTCATCCTTTCTCCTATTTCAAGGTCTAGTTCTGTAGCTAGTGTTTTTAAGTCATCTTTGCGCACTTTAGCAAGATACGCCGTTGTTTTAACTTTTGAAAACTGGTCAATTATAAAGTCCGACAGCCACAAATTAAATGCAGTTAATTTAGTTTTAAAACAGTTAAATTCAATCAAAAAAGACACAGGTAATTAATTATACCAATTAGGAAATATCGATCTCAGGGACACTCTGTCGTCATAAGTAAATTAAAGAGTCAGCACACATAAAAAAAAGAAAAATATCGATGATAATCGAGGATAAACCAATTTTACAAAACAAACAGTAAGTTCTGTATTCTGAGTTCCAAGTAAAATTCAATAAAAAGTCAAAATGGATCAGTAAACAAAATAAAAGAAAACTTATCTGATGCACACCATGATGCATGCCAAGCTTTTTGATAAGCAATTGATTTTTGAGACCATTTTCCTGTCATTCTTGTAATATCGTAGTTTAATTTTGCAATTTAAAAATGATTCAATGGATTCTCAGCCCCGCGTTCGGGCGCCACTTGTAAGACTGTACTCAAAGAATTACTACGGAGGTTAGCTCAATTCAACTTTTATTCATCGTTTCTAGTTCAGTTCAGTTCTATACAGTAATAACACTGTAAATATGGTGACTTGGCCAACACCTTATGCTCCGATAGAATTTGAGGCCGCGGTAGCCGAGTGGTATAGGCATCGGATCGTGGCTGGCTTTGTCACGAGTTCGAGCCCAGTACCACTGAAGACCCGCCGTGTAGGGCAGCGATGCACGCTAAATCTGTCGAGAGCTGAAATGTCCTCCCGTTGGTGTGGTGTGGTAGTTAGGAGAGGGGGGTGCCAGCTCAGGTGTCGTCCACGTCACTTGACCATGGTTCAAAATTACGTGGTCCGTTGCCAAAAGCCCTCGTGCAGCTGAACAGTGCGACGTTAATCTTCACTCACTCACTCACCCGATAGAATTTGAAGTAGTTTCTTAAATTAGGTTTCAACGTACAGCTAGTGATTGCACTATACATCTGTAGACTTGGTCATCCCTTTGTGCTTCCACGGAAATTGATGAAAATAGAGTATTTAGAATCTATTAGCTGATATTTTTTAGAATATATATATATTGGTTGATATTAAAAATTCTTCTACTTTTTGGACATGTTCTATTGTTTGACAATTCGTCATTGATGAATAAGACCATTCTCCGTGGTTGGAGATAAAATTTTTCAAAATTTTACGTTGCGATTTGTATTTGTTACAGGTTAAAAATAAAATGTTCACTAGTGTCTGGCACTGGACAATCCTAACACAATGGAGAATCTGCTTGTTTAAAAAGAAAATAAATATTATTTAATGGTAGTTTTTTTTGTTCGCAATTTATTAATTAAAACTTCTGAATTTCTATTTTTTGCTGTCTGTCTATTGAACTTCTCAAGATGAGAAATATAATTATATTTTTTATGTCTTCTGCTCTTTTTCCATGCTTCTTCTTTTTTACTTTAATGTTTTTTGAAATATGTATGTAAATCTTTCAAAGAAATCCAAGGAAAAATATTCGAAGGTTCAGGAGAGGTTTTGGCTAATTTATCAACTTCTTCATTGATCTCTATTCCCTTACTAGCCGGTACCCAAATGAATGTAATGGATTGTACTATTTGGAGACACTCATGTATAGTTGAACTTGAATTTAAAATTATTGTATTGGATTTTCTATTAATATTTTGGATACTTTAGATGGAATCATTTCTTTCATTAAGAAATTGTGTCGATCTTTTTTCTTGGGGATCAAGATTCCTATTGATGTTTGACTTATGGTTTTTGAACCATTTGTTGCTATTAGGATGCTGTTACTAAAATTTGTCTGGATGTAATCAATAAACATATTTTGCACTATGATATCTGGAAGATCTTTGTTTTAAAAAGGCAGTTCCTGGGTATAGATGTTTATTTTGTGATTTTCGTAGATCTTTGGAGGAGGGATCCATTGAAGAATATCTACTTTAGACATACAGAGTTCTTGGAGAAGGTTGATTGTTTTTTGAAAAATACTGTGGCTTCTTTTTTTCTAAATTTATAAAAAATATCATTAATATCCCAAAATAAACTTGCATTCGGTGACCAGTCCTTCAATGCTAGTTGTTAAGTTATAAATTTTTGGCAACGGAAATTATGACGATTATTAATACTGCTATTCATACATTCTGCTTTAAGGCATCCAACTACGTTCGGAACCGTGATTTTGCAAAAGCGTATAAATGGATAATATTTATGATATTTAGTGTCACTTAGATTAGAAAATGCACATAAAACTGTTTTAAGAATAGTATTACAATGAAAAATTATTTAAGTACAATATCTTGACATAAAATGAACGTAGAATGACCAATTTTCAAAATATTCTCCTTTTGTGAGAAATGCTTCTATTGTAATAATATTTTGCCTGCATATAGCTCACACCTTTGTACAGAGACTCAACTAAAATTTTTGAAATATATAACTTAGAAGTGGGTTTATCCTTGTTTATGACAACAGAGGGGATAAATTAAAAAAAAAAACGCCGATAATTATTTCAATTGGTTGTAAGGCTGAAAATAATGTGAATTATTTTAAAAAAATTGTTCAGACTCTCTAGAGAAGTCTTTACTTTATATAAGCAAAATATTATTATTTTAGAAGCATTTTTTATAAAAGGAGAACATTTTGAAAAAAGGTTATTTCACGTTAATTTTTTGCCGAAATATTGTATTTAAATCATTTGTTTTGTCAAAATGTCTTAAAACAATTTTATACATATATTCTAATCTAAGTGACACTAAATACATGAAAGTTATCCATTTATGCACTTTTTTAAAATCACGGTTCCGAACGTCTAGTCGGATACGTTAAATAAATCTATCAGGGTGTTTCTTGGGAGACCTAGGGCTAATCGTAAGGCAGCATTATACGAGGGATATTCGGAAACTAAGGTCCGTTTACTTATAAATCATAAAACATTACAGATTTTTTCAAAACACTTTATATTTTAAATTCCTTACATGTGTCTCTATTGTTCAACATACTTTCCATATTTGTTTAAACATTTGTCATAACGTTCTACGAGCTTCTGTATGCCTAAGTCGTAGACGTCTGCCGCCAGTGAGGATAACCAGTCTTGAACTTCTTCTTTCACCTCGCCAGCTGTGTCGTAGCGCTTGCCGCCGAGAAACTCTTTTAGGTAGCGGAATAAGTGAAAATCACTCGGAGCCCAGTCTGGACTGTACGGTGGGTGGTCAATCTGTTCCCATCCAAAAGATCTGATCAGATTTTGTGTGTTAATGGCAGAATGGGGTATGGCATTGCCATGCAGCAACAGAACTCAGACGTCAGAAGACCACGTCGCTTATTCTGTATCGCACGTCTAAGTTTAGTTGGGGTAGTGCAGTAAGCGGCTGCATTTATTGTTGTCCCTTGTTGCATAAACTCGACTAACAAGACCCCATGTCTTTCGCAAAACACGGTTGCCATAACCTTGCGTGTTGACATTGTCCGCTTGGCCGTTACTCTGACTGGTGAATTTGTGTGACGCCATTCCATTGACTGACGTTTAGACTCTGGGGTTATGTGAGAAACCCACGTCGTCCCCTGTGACAATCCTCTCTAAAAATTGATCACCTTCTTTATGATATCGATCCAAAAAATCAAGAGCACAAGCCATTCTTTTTCAGTTTGTGTTCCTCAGTAAGCAGCCTGGGAACACAACGTGCACACAATTTGCGAAATTTCAACTTTTCGGAAACGACTTTGTGCAAAGTTGTTCTACCAACATTCGGAAATTCCAATGCTAAAGTTGAAATTGTGAATCGCCGGTCTTCACGAATCTTTTCATCCACGGTATTGACCAAATCATCTGTGATCACTGATGGTCGACCGGAACGCGGTTCATCATGAACATTTTCCCGTCCGTCCTAGAAAGCTCTCACCCACTTACGCACTTTGCTGCTACTCATCGCATTTGGGCCATACACGTTGCTTATCTGTCTATGAATTTCCGCTGCTGAAACGTTCTTTGCTGTCAAAAACCGAATCACTGACCGTATTTCACTGTCAGCGGGCTGATCGATTGTTTTAAACATTTTGAAGTAGCACTGTACTTACCACACTGCAACAATACCAATGCAAATGGCGTTGTTTGACGAGCAAGGTATGCCGGGAGTTGGTACGCATGCGCATTTCAATGTTTGCGCGACATTCGATTAGCTACGACGATTCGGACCTTAGTTTCCGAATATCCCTCGTAAATCGGTTCTAGTTTCTTTCTGTTACTACTGCTAGCAAAGGAAAAAAGTTGACTTCCATAGTCAAAGATAGATCGGATTGTGGCAATAATAGTTAAAAGATGATCAGATCGTGTTCCTATTTTATTAGAAGATAAGGCTTTAATGGCATTTAAATATTTAAATTTCTTCTGTCGCAGTTAATTAATATGATTTTTCCAAATGATATTGGGGTCGAAGATTATACCCGGGATTTTAAGACTCTTCACTTTGGCAATAGGTTTGACGCATATTTTAAGTAAAGATATTGTGCTTCTCTCTCTCTCTTTTTCTGGAAAAGTTGATTAGACTGCTTTTTTCTGAAGAGGTGGTCAATTTCCATTTTTTACACCAGGCTGAAATTTTATTTAAAGATTCTTGCATTTCGCCTATTGTTTTATTCCAATTTGTACCACTATTATATAAAAATATGTCGTCAGCATACATCAGTAGAAGGCTGTCGTGTTGAATTTCAAATAGGTCTAATCTATAGGTCTATCTATAAATCATAAAGAGGAAAGGTCTTAAAATAAAACCCTGAGGTACGCCATAATTATTTTTGATGATTTTCGAAAAGTTGTTCCTCCATTTAATTTGTATTGTTCTCTGATGTAAGAAGTTTTGAATCCATCGTAGCAATCTACTAGACTAAACGATTTTTTTTTAATTTAGAAACTTATAGCCACTTGGCCACACTGAGTCATATGCTGTTTTAATATCTAATACTACCAAAGGAAAATATTCCTTGCGTTCTCTAGCAAGTATAATATGTTGTAATTGAAGTAACGTATTATATAATGCTGCTTCTGTGAGGGTAAAAACCATAATAATTTACATGAAAAATTTTATTGCGAAAACTGAAATCTAACATTCTGTGCAGGATAATTCCTTCTAATAATTTGGCAATTACTGAGGTAAGTGATAATGGACGATATGACGCAACTTCCTTGGGATTTTTGTCAGGTTTTATGAAAGGTAAAATAACTGCGTGAGTTCTCAATCTTTTGGAATTTGACTTGAAAACCAACTGTCATTTAAGGATTTCAGAAGTTGATTTATTCCTTTGATGAGGAGATGGTTGATTGTTTGGAGAGAAATTTTATCATGCCCTGAACTTCTGTTCTTTTTATGAGGTATTGCTATTTTTAATTCTTTTAAAAAGAAAGGTTTATTAATATTTTGACTGTTGTCCGGGATAGAGTATTTTGAATAATATCGTTAATTTGTGTTTTGCGTAACATTGTAAGAAATAGTTTGCGTGGGGTTGTTAGCTTGTTAATATGATTCCGTTGTTCTCAATAATAGTTAGGAGTTGCTCTGTTTTTGATTATGCGAATTATTTTAAAAAGATCTTTGGGAGAAGTGATTTTTTCGCATGTTCTGTGTCAATAACCTTCTTTACAGGCTTTAATTGTTCGCTTAAGTTTTGTGCTTATTTCTTTGTATATTTTATCCAATCTTCCTTTTTAAAATTTTTCCTTGCTTTAGTAAGGAGTTGTCTTCTTTTTTTTTTTTTTGCTCTTAAATGCCCGCATGCTGCTGTCTACCAAGAGCATGAAGCTCTTGAACTGATCTGTTTTGTTTCTAATTGCTGAGATGAGATTTGGGCTTTTTAATTTCTTCTATAATATCCATATTTACATTTTCATTTGAACTTAACTTTTGTTGAAGAAGTTTGGTAAATTTGTTCCAATTTGTTTTTTATCTAAAATGATTTGTTACTGAGTTGTATGATCTTTTGTATTTAATGATTAAAAGAAAGTGGTCACTTCCAAAATTATCGGTATTTGTGGACCAGGATAAATCATAATTTAAATTTATTGATGATAAAGAAAGATCTATAGCTGTAAATATTCCCGATGAATGGAGATAAGTTGGACTTTTATCGTTTAGCAACATTAGGTCATTTTCAAGAATCCAATCAATCTTTTTTCCAGGAGCATTGGAATCTTTTGAGCCCCATATCTCATAAGGTGCATTGAAATCTCCCAACATCAAACTGTGATTATCAATATATGATGCAGTTTTCGATAAGTTGACGTCATTAAAGTTTCCCGGTGGAATGTGTAGATATTAAAAATTGTAAAAGGAACTGTGTGTGTGTGTGTATTTATCTACGCTCTGACTATTAAAATCTCTATAGGTCTTCACTAATTTCTGAGAATATTTTTTCTCACTAATATATCTTTATTTAAAGCTATCATTAATTCTCCTCCTCTTCTGATTTCTCTATCAATGCGGAAAATATTCTTATTGGGAACAGTGAAAATATCATCTGGATGTAACCATGTTTCTTGAATTATTAAAATGCTTGCTTTTTGAAAAATTGGCGCGAAAAGAATATCTGTGATCTCTTATTTTTAACTCCACGTGCATTCCATTGGATTATATTCATGATTAAGGAGAAAAAAAGGTGCAATATACAACGAATCGGTTTGAAAGTCCAAAAAAAATCAGCTTAATATTGATTTTTTAACGGAAACATAAGAAAATCTGTGTATATATATATCTATTTTTTATTTTGTTCCACTACACTTTCTAATATATTTCCTCTCTGTTCTGATAATTTCTCGAGTCTTTCCTTTTTCATTTAGTTTTCTATTTATTGGTTAGTCGCCATCTTTTGGTATTGTTATATTGGATGCAACTTTTTTTAAAGTGGATTCCATTGTATTCTTCAAGGAAGAAGAACTCAAATTTATTTGTGCTACCACCGTATTCAGTTCTGTCATAAAACGCAGCACTGTTTGTTCTAATTTCCTTTCAAATATGTTATTGTTTTCTTCAAATTTCTGTTCTTATATTTTTTTAACCTTATTTTCAAGATTTTCTATTTCCTCTGTTTGATTATTAAATGTTCTGGCTGAGTATGAGTTTTTTTTTTTTTTTTCATTTTGAAACTTTTCGACTGTTTCATTTCTCGAGATTTGTTGCTCTACTTTAATTTTTAAGATTTCGACTTTTTGATATTTTTTTTACAAACTTTAGAGTTGGTTTCACGCACTTCTCCACAAGAGCTATGTACATTTTTTGTTTGTTTCTTTATGCTCGTTTTCAGGGTGGTCAATAAGCATATTCAGCATTTATTGAGTACAAAATTTTGAATGCGTTCGAATTTCCAACATTTTGTGCATTGTTTAGATTTTTCAAAGTATAGTTTAGTTTTAAACATTTCAAACCCTATTGAAACTCTCTCGGGTAGGATGCATCCAATTTGAGTGACTTTCTTCGTTTTGATAGGTTTGAATCCAGATTCTGTTTTAATGGTAATGTTCAAAATTGCATAATTATTGTTTTCAAATTCCGATTTCATGCCGCCTATTGTATATTCCGTGTCTATTCCTTGTAAAATATAACTACTGGATAGGTCAATAACAGACAATTTTGTACTTATTTTTACGCCATTTATTTCTTTAATTTTTAATGCTTCTTCGGCGGTCTAGCAACAATTTGTTTTGATTATAATCTCATTATTTCTAGTTATACTCTGGGTACTTTGTTTATTGTGAAAGCTTTCATTATTACTTCTTTTAATTTAAGTGGACTACCACTCTTAAAAGCTATTTTCAAATTTTAAAAAAATCGTAATATTCGTACTCGTATTTAGATTTTGTTGTTCTTCAAACCTTCGACTAAAAATTCCATATCTGTTAAATTACTTTTATATTTATTTACTGTTGAGTTAGTACCGATATTTTCAATTTCCATTTTGTTTTCTGGGTGAGGGTAATCACCCATTATTTCTTCCTACTCCAACACTCTATTTCGTATTAATACACAAATTTGTGCAAATACCAAAATTAAAATATCTTATCCAAAGATAGAAGAAAAAATTATTCCAAATAAACTTCAAATAAAAATCTTAATCAAAACAGTCTCTAAAAATCTTAATCAAAACAGTCTCACCATCTCGAATCAGAAGTTTAAGCACGAGCAACTTTCCGACTGGAGAACACTCTGTCGTCGTTTCTAAATTCAAACTAAAGAGGGTTTTTTGAGAGGTATAGAACTTTAAATTGCAATAAAACAACGATGTATTATTCGATTGACATGACTTTTTTTTATTCGAAAGATAATCTTGTGGCATTACATTTTAAATATGATTTCTGGCATAGGACTGCCACGGCTGGCTCTGACGTAGTCCAATCTGGACGTCCAATTTTCGATGACTTTTTCCAACATTTGTGGCCGCGGCAATAATACGGCGAATGTTGTCTTCCAAATGGTCAAGCGTTTGTGACTTATCCGCATAGACCAATGACTTTACATAGCCCCACAGAAAATAGTCTAGCGGTGTTAAATCACAAGATCTTGGAGGCCAATTCACAGGTCCAAAACGTGAAATTATGCGGTCACCAAACGTGTCTTTCAATAAATCGATTGTGGCACGAGCTGTGTGACATGTTGCGCCGTCTTGTTGGAACCACAGCTCCTGGACATCATGATTGTTCAATTCAGGAATGAAAAAGTTAGTAATCATGGCTCTATACCGATCACCATTGACTGTAACGTTGTGGCCTTCATCGTTTTTGAAGAAGGATTCCACCAGCCCATAAAGCGCACCAAACAGTCAGTTTTTCTGGATGTAACGGTGTTTCGACATACACTTGTGGATTAGCTTTACTCCAAATGCGGCAGTTTTGTTTGTTGACGTAGCCATTCAACCAGAAGTGCGCTTCATCGCTAAAGAAAATTCGCTTATGAAAATCGACCATTATTTTCGAAATAAAATTGCACAATTTGAAAGCGTTGTTCAGGCGTGAGTCTATTCATGATGAATTGCCAAACCAAACTGAGAATAAATCACTTGACAGCTGTTAAATCGGTCGCCATCTTGGAAAAAGTAATGCCAACTTAAAAAAAAACACTCTGTACTTCACATTCAAGTTTGAGCACAGTTACAATACATCAAACACAGTTAATAATAAACAATAACGAGAAGTTTTCGCGTGTGGCTATTTGCATCTGTTTTCTTCACCTGGCTGGCAGACTGAATGGTTAAGTAAGAGTTCGCTCGGTGGAAAGAGTGCGTACTATCGTCCATCTTTTTACCAATCGTTACTATTATAAGAATACATTTAATGCGAAATTTGAGCTCGATGATTTTTTTTTTTTGATTATTTCATTTATATTTGGTCGTAAAAATAATAATGCCACTCTTATTTCATCATCTACATTTAAAAGTCTCAAAGTTTAATTTTTTTTTTTCATTTCTATATTTATTTCTGCTAAAATTCCAAATTTACGCAAATGAGATGTAGAAAACTGTAACAATATTTTAAAGCTTTTGTTGCTATTATGAGATAATCATCTCTAATTTTAATGCAAAAGGAAATAATTAACTCTTGCGAATGTTTTAAAATTAAATCTCGATTATTATAGAATGAAATTAATTTTTCCTTTTCATTCAAAGCCCATATACAAATGTATCCGGTATCACAAATGGATTACGAACGCAATCAATTTTTTTATATCCATCTATCCACCAAAGGAGAAGTTAAATATGCTTCGAATACACTACTAGTTTATTTCTATAAAACGGCCGAATGTGCGATGCGCTTCCGGACTTTTTTTTTTCCTCAGAGTGTAATTAATAATTTTTAAAAAAATTTGCGTCACACAAAATTGCCAGGGTACAGAGGTTGAGAATAGTTGTTTTTGTAATCAATTGATATACATGAGGATGCTTCGCTTTAATATAAGCCTCAAAAGGTTATTGTAAGTAAAATTAATCCATTAGCATTTTCACATTTTATCAAGGAATTTTTGTTGAAAAACCACGAAATATTGATTGCTGCATCATTATTTTTAAGAGGTAATTTTTCTAATAAAAATACACACGAGAAAAAATAGTTCGTTTTCTTGGCTCCCTATTATAATAGATGTGATACTAATCCATTGGTGATGTTTCGGATTTTTGACCAAAAGAGAACCTGAAACTTAACTCTCTCACATCAAACGATTCCTTAAATGTAACATGGAGCAAGGCATATACATCTCAGTCAAGGTCGTAGCCTACCACCGTATCAATTATACGGACCCCTAGCTACAGGGACCCAAACATGTGTAACTACAGTCGCACTAACAGTGCTCCCATATCTAAAAAAGGGCATCGAAAGAATTTTTATACGGGGCCCCCTCAAAGCTAGCTACGCCAGTGCATACTTTGTTAGCGAGAAATGCTACTCATTTTTAAATATTATTCAAAAATATGTATATACAGGGTGTTGCCGAATTCGACTAACCAATTCAGAGGCGTGGTACCAAGCAGCATAGGGACGACAAATCACCGTAGAACATGGGGTCACAAACCACGTTTAATCGGAGTAATTTTTAAATACAGTTACGAGAAGGGTGTGATGTTCCGTTCAGTATGTTAACTCTTTCATGCTTGATGGTACGTATGTTGCACCACCAATTGCTATTCGTTTATTGTGTGGTGGTATATAAAAGGTACCACTTGTTTGAATGCCTCAGAAATTGATGCTAGATGGTACATTCTCTGAACCACCACAGAGGTCAACTAGCAGTTACTCAAGTTTCCAACAAATGTCAGAAACTAATTGTGTGCTATGGGCTTACGCAGTTGTTCATTCTTTGATCAAATGTGAGTCTGTTGAGTGGTATTTTTTGGAAGTGACTGTGTTGTGTATTCTCTTAAATGTAAATGAAAGTGATTCTTGCGATATTTGATACAAATCAGGTAAGTACATATATTATGTAACTAAATAAGTCATTTTACAATAATTAGTACTTCACATGTACATCGCTAGTATGAAAATATGAGAATCCAAAAAATGTACCATTACGCTAATGAAGGACATCTTCTTTACAAATACAAAATGCCTTCCCTTTATTTTTGCGCAATAATGGACATGTTTATTGTGCCAGATAAATTTGTTGTAAGTTACATTTTTTTAAAAAAATAATAATGTTTATTAAATACTAGTACGTACACACACACAATTACACGAATGTCCTGAATGAGCTATAGCTTGTGTTCAGGAAAAAATAAATGTAACTAATATGCATAATATATGTTGACTAAATAAAAACTAGGTAAAATAAAATAATGTATAGAATAGAATATTTAAAATTAAAACTAAAACATTAGGTAAATTAGTGCTAAACTAAAATTAAGCTTACAGCATTATTGTCGTTGTTGTTGACATGTGTTTTTTATCCTGGGAACATGAAATACTAAGCTTACAGCATTAGATTAGAAAAAACTTAAAACGTTTTAATATATAGGATGAATAATAGTATGAAGTGCATTTATTTATTTTAAAACTATAAAATAACTAGCTAAAGCTACCATTGTGCCTAGGAAGGGGAAAAAACAGATTTCCAGAACTATCATACTGCTTGAAGCGTGGAGGTACAAAATATGTTCCACCTATTTTTTAAAACTTTGGACACCCTTTATTTGAAAAAAAAGTTTAATATTATTAATATGTATTATCTTTTGTTCAATAATCATATTTTCTTTAGGTCTATCTACAATATTTGTAATATTTCCCTCTGGTGTATTATTTTTGTCAAAAATTCAGCGCATGAAAGAGTTAAGAAATGATATTTAAAAGAATTTTTCTAAAAATTTAAGTTTTCAAAAGAGCTTGTAACTCAAAATTCAAATGTTCTTGAAATACGGAAAGAATCTTTTGTAAGTGACCTGAAATGTGACATTTATTAGTGAGTGAAATAAATTATTGGAGTAGATCGAAAAATGCTATTCTTATTCCTTAATTTTCAAAATTGGGAATTTGATATTTTGTTTCTAAATAGATGAATATGTTGTCGCAAAATATTAATGGTGCTAATTATTTTCCAAACTCCTTTGTGCCATTCATAATTTGTAAAAATGAACAAAGAAAGCATACCAGTTAATTATGGTGCACAATAACTGGCATGGAAATGAAGTCTATTTGGGGATGATTTTCCGATACATTCAGAAAAACAAATTATATTTCTATTAAATTTAAATCCATTTAAATTTCAAATATATTTATTATTATTTAATACTGTGTTAAAATTTTCTTGTTTTTAAATATAGTACTACATATGAAGCACTTTTGCGCAGAATTTATTGGACGCGTATTGAAGACCATTTGTGATTTACGATACAAAATAAATACATGCCACTAATTTATAATGATAAATTTCATTGGCTTTGTTATGCTTTTATTTTTATTTTTGTGAGATAAGGACTTCCATCAGCAAATCATATTTTAATTCATAATCAAGTATCTCGCAAATGAAGGTGCATATTTTTGTCACATGATTAATATTTTATTTATCAGTTTCCATTTGCAACCACTTTCACACTAATAACAGAAAGTCTATGAAAAAATTTCAACAGTTTGTTGATACTTACAATTTTTGTTTGTTTATTTATTTAATCTATTCTGAAACACCACAATTCGGTTTATGATTTCACCAAGGAATACGTTTGTTAAATTTGATATTTTCATCACATTTCTTTGAGCTAAGCAAAATGTCTCTATGATATAACCAATAACAAATTATAATTTGCACCTAATTTACCGTGGCCGCGGTAGCCGAGTGGTATAGGTATCGAACCGTGGCTTGCTTTGTCACGGGTTCGAGCCCAGTACCACTAAAGATCCGCCGTGTAGGGCAGCGATGCACGTTAAATCTGTCGAGAGCTGAAACGTCCTCCCGTTGGTGTGGTGTGGTAGTTAGGAGAGGGGGGTGCCAGCTCAGGTGTCGTCCACGTCACTTGACCATGGTTCAAAATTACGTGGTCCGTCGCCAAAAGCCCTCGTGTAGCTGAACAGTGCGACATTAATATTCAATCAATCAAGCACCTAATTTACCACACAAATAGTAACAGAATTACTTTAAACAAATCCTAGTTGCTTGAAATCTCAAAAATAGCAAAATATCACTCCAAAGTGTTTTTTAAAAAATTTTTCTTAAAATAATTTTTATATGTGATGTGTGACAGTATTTTTCTTATTACTTTCACTTCAGTTTATTCAGCTCAAAACTTGTGTAGTATGGTTAAATTTCCATTATTCGCCATTTTATTTTATGAGAAATTGAGGATGTAATATACTAAGTCAATTATATTCATAAATGTAATAATAATTATTAATAAATATAATAATGAGATCTACATACATATATTTAACTAATTGTTTAAAAAATTTCTCGATTAATTTCACTAGAAAATTCCAATAAACTAACATTTATTTCTTTTGAATATATGGATATTTTGAATGTTTCTCTTCTCTATCTCTTTCTTCCTCTAAAATAAATAGCGAATAAATGAGTTTCTATTGTTCTACTCCTGTATTTCATAATACCGCATTTTTTTACTATTAAAATACATATTTCAGTTCGCGTAGTTTGTTCATTTTGAAAAGAATTCACAAAATAATGCTTAGATTTTCCTTATGACCTAAATCTATTTTTCATTTTAATTTTAAAAAAAAAATACTTGATCACGAATGAACAAGTGTAAGTAATAAGAACAATAATTGTCCAGAAGTAAAATTTTTAAGCCAGTGGCGCCATCTCCCGAGACACATCTCAATCGCCTACACAAGTGTTTCTCAACGTGGGGCCTACGACTTATTCAGAGCGTAATATAGCCAATTAAAAAAATATATATTTTTCACAACTTGGTCCCGTACTATGAGACAAATTGTAATTAAAGTATTAAATATTTATCCTCTTGACGATAAAAGGTTCTTTCCAAACACAATCGCGCTATTTCTTTTGAATGGTACGAAATAATTAATGCTGGGTTAATAAAGTTTCTGCAGTATCTTTCATTCAGAATCGTTCATTATTAATCGTAGGAGTTAATTCAAAATAAAAGTCTGTAAAATTGTTGTAAATGCCCCATTGATTGAAAAAATACATAAATAAATATTAGTGATAGATAAATGGTAAATATATTTAGTTGGTAATTTTTATTAATCTCATTTTTAGAAGCATCATTTTACAGAAACATTTTTCATATGAAAAAGTATAATTTTTTTTTTAAAACACATTTGGGTATTTTAATTAACATCTCTTTGTAACAAAAATGAAGTGCAAGGATCTCACTCAATTTTTTATTTTTATTTTAGTTTTCCATTGTAAGCTTAGAAAATTTACACATACTGTAACAAAAATAATATTCTACTGATTTCCTAAAACCTTAAAGTTTCATTTATATATATGTGTGTGTGTGCGCGCGTGCATGTGTGTGTGTATATAGTTGGAGGACAAGAATTTTTAAAAGGTTTATGGGGACACAGTAAAAAAAAAAAGATTAAGAAACACTGGCATACACAAAAAGATAAAAGCATATTTTTGATCTAATAAAAGTGTAAAAAAAGAAAGATGAGTATGGGTGTGTTTTAACACGCTCTCTCTCTCTCTCTCTCTGTCATACAAACTCTTAAATGGCACCAAATTTTTTATATTGTAGAAATGAAGTAAAGATTAAAATAGTATCACGTAGAGAAGAAGAGAAGGAATCGTCATAAAATTAATTCAATACAAATAATTAAAATAATAAATCTCAGTAAAATGTGCTACGCTGTTACGTATTTTATTTGTTTCATACGATGAAATTAAACTATGACATATTTTATTAACGCTTTAAAGTAGAAGTAGTCATCTCTGTATATGTTTTCTCTTTTCTCTATTAACAAAATTTATTTTCTGATAGAGTGAACTGTCCCTAACGTTACGCACTCCATGCTTTTAATTGATTTATGACATTTCTACCAGTGTTAAAATGACGTTGAAGCAGTCTTACAATGATTTAGTATTAATTTATGATCATTTTTTGATTCATCGGGCCCCTTAGGCTCGGAATGGGCGAAGCGAAATGAAACTTCATGAATTATCAAGTTAATATAGTTTCATAATCAGGATATTTATTTTAAGATGATTCATTATCGAATAGAAGATTTAATAACTTTATATATATCAACGAATTAAACAAACATTACTTTCAGCCCCAATGCAATTTGCTGTTCAAACATACTCAGTTACGCCCTAAAGGGGTCACTCGCAATTTTCTTTAGAGTTATTTATTGATCGGAATAAACTATTTTTTCTAGTAAGTACAAGGTCAATAGCGGAGATTGAAATGTTTTTTGTCGTGGTATTTATTTATTTTCATTCTCGTCTCCTACTTTTACTGTTGTTTTAAATACAGTGAATGGTTTTGGAGTTTTATGGCGCAATAGCCAAATTTGGCTATGCTGCTCCAAGCAATTGTTTAAAATATTGTAACATTTTAAAAATGAATTTTCAAATAGAAAGATAAAACAAACTGGTAAGTCTACCTAAAAGGTAAAATCAATTTAAAAAAATAAGGGAAAAAAGGGTGACTCTCATGAAAAAAATGTGAATAAGCTTAATCGATCCAGTACAGCGTTTCTCAAACTGTGGGGCGCGCTCCCTAGGGGCGCGTGATAACCCTACGAGGGGTGCGCGAGTATATTGAAAATTCGAAAACAAAACATTATTTAAGAAAATGATTAATTTATGGAAAGTAAACAAACAAAATACATTCTGACATAATAAAAAAATTAAATACACATTTACACTGATATAATGCTCTTATAAATGTATCAGTATTGCACAATATATTTTATAATTAATTTAGCAATACTAAGTTAAAAACAAGTTAAATAATTACCTGTGACCCCATGTGGGATTGTCATATAAAAATTATATCAAAAAATTAACATTTATCTTGATAATTTGTACGGTTTATAATAAATCCTTTAACTGCCGGTTAAAAGTTACGCAAATCGCTCCCCAATGCCCCCTTTTTCCACCTAGGTGAGATGTATTGGAGGGGGGGAGAAAAGGTATAAAAAAATAAGCAAATCCTATGAAATTAGTAAATCCTTCGCAAACACTGTCAATCTATTTTTATTGCCTTCCAAAGCCTTCGGAATAATTTCATGGATAGCAGTACACAGAAAGGATCGTACTTCAAATAGACATACATATACGACAGGGGCAATTATCGTTTTAGTTGAGTGAGACGTTTATATACGTCGGTGTCACTTAAGAAGTTAAATTCATGTAGCTTTAGCATCAAAGTGTAGTGTTATTGAATTCAATACATTGCTGTTGTCTGGAGAGGGGGGAGGTGATGAAAACTATGATTAAATATTGGGTCGCAAACAGTGAAAGTTTGAGAAGCACTGATACAGTACATTAGTGAGAAACTTTTGGTTTACGGTTGGTGTTAAGTAATGCATTAAGCCGGTCTCGTCTCATCTCATTTCTCGCTCTCTCTCTCTTTCTTCCTCCCTCTCTCTCTCTCTCTTCCTCTCATGCCATTCTTATCGTTTTAAATATAAAATTAACTCCAAAAATAGGTAGTTTCCAGCAATTCCTACGAAAAATTTTGCCGACATTTTAATTTTTGAATGAAACAAAACGAAAACGAGAAAGTAAAATTAATATAGAAATAATTAAGCAATGTAAAAATCAATTGAATACGTTTAACGATAACTTTAGGTTAGACTACGATAACACATTAGAAAAAGATAACCAAAAACAATTAAAGAACATCGAAAGAACATGGAGGGATAATGAGGCAGAACATACGAAAAAATTTATGAACTCTAAGTTCAGATATTTAAAACTGTTAGGGATACTCAAGGATATCCTACTGGATACTAAATTACCTAAGTTTTACAAAAATTCTTGTTTTGATTTTTGGATTACTTTTGTAAGGAAAATTTTGATTCCATATTTGTCTCTTTAGTTTTCACAAAATAAGAATTAATTTGCCCCCATTCACTATATTTTGTTTTAAATTATCGCTATAAATAAAATTACATATTCTGAAAATTCTCATTTTGTGCAAAACATCAAATCTTAATGTAAGCAGAGTACTCTTTCATAGAAATCTGAAGGTGGCTAATCGTATTTGGAAACCACTGTCCGTAAAGAATACGAGAACAAAGAGAAAAGAAAACAGAAATTTTTAATTAATTGTTGTAATTTAATAGATTTTTCAACCAATATCCAAGAAGCAAAACAGGATTATTTGAAATTCATTTAAGGACGGTTACGAAAAGCATTGAGTATATTTTAAATGTATCCGTTTTGTAGCTAACAGGTTATGATATCTCAAATATGAGAATAGCCTCTTTGTGCGGAATAAAAATTATGTAAAAAGAATAAAAGGAGAAAACCTTGGAGGGGGGTTATTAGGAATCACTGTGTAAAAAAGATGCAATCCAGTAAAAGTTTTTTATGTTCAAAATTTTCAATTCTTTTTCATCATTAAAAAAAAAACCAAGCTATGAATATTTAAAATTAACTAAAATTACTGATTTGTAAGGGAGAGGTTCTAAATGTATGAATTAAAGCATTGAGAGAGAGAAAAAACAAATAATTAATTTTGGATTGTATAAATTGCAATCCCTTAGAAAATTCGAATAACGACTTAGGTAACATGTATTAATCGTATTATCTAAGTCAGCGATACTCAACTTGCTGCCCACCGAGACTTTTTAAGTGGCCCAACCCTGACCTATTGCTCTGAGAAATTTACTTATTTAAGAACATTGTATTAAAAACTTGGTGGGAAATTCTTTGTCAAGAAATCAAACATATCAATTTTACTTTTTGCTGTCGGTGTCGTACGGATACGAATTGATATTCTTTTTCTATTTGGTATGGTTACTGTTAGTGATAACGATGGGTAGTAGCGACAATTTTATGGGTAAAGCTAATTTTTAACTATCTTTCATATCTTGCAAGTGAAAAATATTCGAAAAAAAATAAATCTTTTCAAGACGATTGGGAGGTTGACTATTTTGTAGGAAAAAACAAAGATGGATCAGTAATTGTTTTTGATTTGTCACCAAAGTGCTGTATTTAAAAAAATACCAATAAACAGGAATCATACTTTTCCTCGAAGATCTCTTTCAAGAGGTGATAAATAGGCGTTCTTGTGTGTGTGAATAATCTTTGCAACAGCAACAAAGTGTTTGATCAGTGGTAATATCACAGCGATAACAAAGGCATCCTATGAGGTTTTGTTATGTTATTGGTAATCCTATGAAACCATTTACTGATGCAGAAACTGTGCAGGAGTGTTTCTTAAATGCTTCTAATTTAGTGTTAGTGACAAAAAGTAAAAAATATAAAAAGTAATAATTAAAAAAAATAATAAAACGGAGGAACTTATAATATTCTGATCAATTTTCCCCATTTCAAATTTCCAATGTCATCTTGATCTTAAAGCATTTCTACACTCCTTCCCCCCTCTTCTTCCCCTATTTTATCCTCATATTGCAGCCCGCGTGAAATAACTAACATATGTATGCGGCTTGCGTGCAATAGCTGACATATGTATGCAGCCCAGCAGAAAAAAGGTTGAGTACCCCTGATCTAAGTTGTATGTATATTACAATTTAGGTAATACATTACACACGTGTGGCCGTGGTAGCCTAGTGGTCATGGTCACAAGTTCGTGGTCAGCAAGCCATGAGTTAATACCCTAGTGCCACTGAAGATCCGCTGTGAAGATGGGTTGAGACATGTTAAATCTGCCGTGACTCAAAGTCCTACCGTTGGCATGGTGTGGTAGCTTAGAGAGAGAGGTACTAGTTCAAATGTCGTCTTCGTCGCTTAACCTTGGTTCAAAATTACGAGGTCCGTTGAACAAAGATTTTGATCAGTAAAGACTGAACGTGGCTGTTTCAAAGGGGATCGGTTTGTAGCTCGAAGTCCCTTTAGGGTGAGCTCGGTTTCTACTAATAGCCCTCGTGTTGCCTTGTAGTTCGGCAACACACACAAACGTAGTTTGAGCTCATACTGCGGCCGCAGCAGCCGAGTAGTTACTGGAGGGATAGGTTAGAGTCCTGATGTTACTTAAGGCCCATCGTGTAGAAAAGCTAATACATGCTAATATGTCAAGGCGATATGCGCGTGTGGGATCAACAACAACTGCAGGACAGTGGCGCACACAGGAATTTTCCAAGGAGGATCGAAAGTTCACCATTCTTGTATCATGCTCCTTTTGATTTTGTCGATTTGGGGGGACAAAACACAGTAAAAAACTAATTTTTGAATAAATAATTAGCATTAATTAATAAAATTAATCATTAATAACAAGTAATTAATTAAATTTTACGTACTATATTTAGAATTACAATCAATCGGAAAAAAATCAAGGGCTTTGGGGGGTCCGAACCCCCAGGACCCCCTTTGTGTGCACCCCTGCTGCAGAAGATTTATAAAACTAGAGTATGATTAACACATTTTTTCATATCATCCTTTTCAAGCTTAAGAGTGATTTTTTTTAAAAAAAAAAAGTTAAAGTGCTTTCAGCAGCTTTTGTGGGGCCTTTTTTCCGAGAAAACAGACGTGGTAGTTTTTGAAGCACAAACTCAAGCACAATCTATTAAAAGAACCTGAATGCCAGGATAATTAGATTCTCTCTTATAATATTCACAAATCCTGCCTTCAAACAGAACTTAAACAACTTATATTTTCTCTAGTTTCTGAATTTGCTCCTTCATAAAATTTGGAAAAATAATTGACAGAATTATGAATAGCTATAGAACCGTGGGTAGCCTAGTGGTTAAAGCATCGGACTCCACACAGGAAAACCTGGGTTCAATGCCCATGCCACCACATACCCTCCGAGTACACACGGAGTACGTGCTCGTTGAATCAGTGAGTCCGAAAGTCTTGTGGGCCGTCACAGCAGGAACCACGAGCACAGGAGGCTGGAGAATATTTCCCTCCAGTTCCATTCCTAAATTGTAGAGGTGGAGATAGGTGGTGTCACCATCTATCGTAAAGAAGTCCAATCCGTCTCATGCTCTGGCAACTTTCATTCCTTCCCTTTGGGAACGACACGACAACAGTAACATGAATAACTATTTAAATCTTATTTTTCAGAACGTGCAAATTATTAATACTAAAAAAAAATCGATTTTTTTACATAAATTGAATAATATGAGGCTATCTCCTCTCTCTATATATATACATGAAGAGTATGATTATAAGAGTTTTATTAAAAATGGGATAGATGTATATAATAGTATATGTATTTATATACATATAGCCAAAAAATTGTAGCAATTTTTCATTAAATTCTTTTTTAACTAGTTCGAATGTGGGTTATTTTTTTTATGTACAGAGAACCATCCGACAGCAACAGAGCTGGAAATCAAATTGTGAAACAAAAAAAAAAAAAAAACTACGAATAAATCTAATACGGCTGATTTTATAGTAAATAGGAATCTTTCGTTTCATTGTCTAACAAAATTTGAGAACTAAGGACACTGAGTATAATAAAAAAGTAAAAGTGTATAAATTGGTCGGATTATCTAAAGTACACGGGAAGATACTCGTATAACTTTACAAATGCAAAGATTTCCATTGTTTACGTAAATTATTAATTGAAGTATAAATATTGAAAAGAAAAGAAATGCAAATTTTTTTTCCCCTAGTAATAACTTAAAAGGATTCGAAAATCTACATGTTTTGACTCAATTCATTTCTTATAAATTCAGTCAATATTGTTTCAATAGTTTAAGCTTCCAGTTCATGTTCCCTATGGTTGGTAAAATGGGCGAGTTTTGTGGCTTGTGATGTTCATATTAAGTAATGGATATGAGACCACACTATGTCAGAAACGCCAGCTGCCTATATCAAATTATACCTCTGAATTTTTCCTTCATGATGCGCGGGGAAGTTTGGTAGTGAAGTACGCGAAGTGTTGTCCTTGCCCTTTGATTGAGGTTCAGGGTTAGGAAATTTGTCATATGTTTGAAGGGGTTGGCTAAATGCATTGAATCAATCTTGACAAATTTTATGAAAATGTATAGAATGAGCATTTACTACTCCTTCACGAAATAGCGCACAAGCTCTAAACATGTTTTCGAAAATTTGTAGTAAAAATAAGATGTAGCCCCAAAGTCTGGGTAGATAATTCCGATGATTTTGTATCAAATGAATCTCTATCTGAAACAGACATTGAAGTATTGTAGACGTTATAACTAGTCACACAAACGCAAATATACCTCAAAGTTATTTATTAACCTGGCTTACGTTTATGATGTGAAAATAGAACTCGCAATTAATTGTAAAGAATTTAACTCTACGAATATGATACAGCTAAAAACAGGGATACAGGCCAACTGTAAAAACCTCATAAGCAATGGTTGGTCTCGGATCGAACACTTAAGATTGTAAGGACGCTCCACTCGGGCGCCCTTCTCCTTGATTATCAGCGTGAGCTAGAGGAGGTGTAGGAATAAATGAAGAACTAGAAACTGCCATGATCTTAAAATGACTTTATTAAGATCTTAACTTAAACCTTTAACATATTAGATAATAACATATGTGAGAGAGTCTACGGTGGGGCTAAACGCACAATATATAATACCGAAATAACGTAACTCGGACCACTATCAATAATTAACTCTCCTAAGCTTAATTCCTATGCGATCACAGATCCGAATATTTAAATAGTCATTCCTACCTTTATTGTCCAACGAAGTATCAATCTATATATTCCTAGTTGACGTTGCGGTTCATTGGCGTGCAATGGTATGCACCTTGACCTAATGGCTCTCTGTCAAGGATAATTTCTATTGGCTGTCACTTAACCTCTCAAAACCTCTTCACACTTGAAATACGGACAATCATAACATTCCCTAAATGCCACCCGGCTTACTCTAAACTTCTGATATTTAAAAGCTTCCTAATTTGCATCTTTCATTCACGATTTACTTCTTGGGTTGGTTGGAAAAGAGTTGCCATTCATTCTGGCCCCTAAGAACCCAAAAGGATATGTCAATGAAAAGACACGTGAGCCCGTCACAAGATCTTCAAATTGAAAAATTGAAAGTAGTGGAAACGCGGTTGTCAATATGGTCCGACTAAACTGTTATCTTTTTTATTACTAGCTCCACTTCAAATTACTTTATGCAGAATGTCACAATTAGGAGTTAAGTTTCCTTTGTAAGAAGGGAGCAGTCAAAAACTTTCAATAACATTAAATAAGAACAAGTTAGTCTTTACAGAGAAACCTCTATACGTATCCGCAGTTTCTTTTATACACCAAAACTGAACAGTTATTAAAAGTTTCATATATACCCCCATTATTAAACTTACAGTTATCTCTAATCTACTTAAACCACATTTTTCATATTACTTGTAGCGTCAGACATTCATTTACGCTTTGATTTGATATATGTGAATAATTATAATGAAATACAATAAATGTGATATTTAAACTGACATCTAACTCAATCACACGTAATTTACATATTATGGTTGACGCTTACAACAATATATGAGAGGGAAGAATGACAAAATTCGAAATAGTTAAGAAGGATTCTAGTAATCGCTCAGTTTTAGCGTGGTGACTTTTAAAATACCATATTTTTCGGAACGGTATGTAAAAAGTATTATGATGAGTGAGTGTTTATTAAAGTTGCACTATAAACCAACATGATGGCTATTGGTGACGAACCTCATAATTTTGAATTATGGTCTAGTAACTGAGCTGGTACCCCTTCTCTAAACATTCACACCACGCCAATCAGAGGACTTTGAGCTCGATAGATTTTACAAGCATCAGCCCCTCTACATGGCGGGTTTTAAGTGGCCCTAGACTAGAACTTATGACATATTAGCTATGAGTCGGTGACCAGCACTAGGCTACTGCAGTCCCTAAGGTATTATTATATTGAAACGATTAGATTCAAGTCTTCTTAAATCTCATAATACTCTTTCTAAATTAAGGAGATTTAATTTTTGTAAAAATGTTTGCTCTTGTTGATAAGAATACATTCAGAGGAATACTAAGTTGTATTAAAATTATAGAAAATAATATTGTATAATGCACTCTGTAAGTCAGGGGTGACCAACCCAAATGACCTTATGGGCCTTTACTGAAAAACATTAGAATCTCGTGGATTGCATATAAAAATACAGTCGGACCTCAATATAACGAAGTCGCTAGGTCCCGAAAAAAAGTTCGTTATATGGAAAATTCGTTAAAGGGAGGTTCACCCTTCAATATACCTTATAAACCACATAAAACAAATTTTATGTTCATAGGCACTATATATTAAAAAATAAGTAATTATTCATACCTTTTTGTAAATTAATATATAATTATTTTATATATCTTAACCATCAAAAGAAAGAAAAATTGCAAGGAAAGTTTCTTGATACCTTTATCCACTTCCTGAAGAATTAAATGTATTTCTTTGATGCTCAAACACTTAAGTTTTAACATTTTCGAGCTACAAGAAACAAAGTTACGAGTACGACTGATCAAAACTACAAATAAGCGAAGACTAGTTCAAGGACACGAGACAACTCCACTGAGGGTGAAAGAGGATATCGAAGATGTTTATAGTGAACTTGACAATGGTGGTCAAAGGTTGCACTTCTTGGATGAAACGCCCATAATTATATTGCTCTGGGCGAATTAGGCACTTAATAAAAACCATTTCAAAATTTATGACCACTATAAAATGAGTTAAAAGAGAGAATAACTTGAAATGTCCAGAAATACTTTAAAAATAGGGAGAAAAAAATTGAATCACAAGAGAAAAAGTTCGTTGTATAGAAAAATGCACTTCGTTATAGTAAGGTTATGTTACGATGAAAATCGTGAAATGCTCTTGGTTCCAGGAAAAATTTCGCTATATAGAAAAAATTCGCAATATAGAGGTTCGACTGTATATATCTTTACATTAGGTTTGGGCTCATTACAAACATTTATTGGATTAAAACAAAGGCAAAGTGATAAAATAGAAACAGTTATGGGATTTACTTGTTACAAAACACAATACTAAAAACAAAAATATTGCACAAAATATTCGCCTTTTGTACAGTTGCATTGAATTTTGCGGGCCGCAAAATTATTCAAGGTGGATCGATGGTTGCTTCCCCCACTCCCTCTGCATTAAGTAAGTATTAATTTTTTTTAGAAAAAACAATCTAAAGTAGAAACATCATTTCCTGTACATGGTAAAAGCAGTAATTTAGAAATCTTATACAACATTATAAAATAATTGAAACTGTGTGTGCACTTTTTCTTTTTTCAACAATTTCTATAATCCAGAAAAACATTCCCTTTTAATAAAAATATTTATTTCTGATTTAAAATGAAGATTTAATTTTGATCACACACACACACACACACAAGAAATATTATATTAGATCACATGAAACATACACACACTGTATAGAAATACAGAGCATTTCAGTAACATTAAACTATCCTTTTCAGAAATCAGCAAGCAGCTGTAATAATGCTAATGATTCCCAAACATTTTATCTCACATCATTATTTAATACAAACTCTCTTAAAAATAAAAGTATTTAAAATAACAGTAAACTACATATTCGTCTTAAATATTCTATATTAAATATTGATTTTTTGTTCCTTTAAAAACACGAAATTTTTTTTTTTTAATTTTTTTACTGCAGCATACATTGTACAAAACTCTAACAAACTACTCCTACATGAAATAAACATATTTCTCTCTCTTATTCAAGTTTTCTTAAGCCATCTGTTATGAAACTGTTGAGGGGAAGGTGAACTCAGAAACAAATGGGGCTAAGACAAATGAGGAGGCTTTGCTCCTGTCCATAATATTAACGAGGAAGGTGGGAAAGGAACGAACCTGCCAACAAAATAGAGGATTCGCTCAACAGATGTGTCTGATGAATTGATAAAATATTTTAGGTCACACTCTTCAAGGTATTCTACTAGTAGCATGTAACCACAATGGTTGCTTTTTCTAGTGGAACTCGCCAAAGATTTGTTTCGGATTTTTCTTCTTTTGCATGAATAGTAAAATGCATATCTCTCGTGTTGTGTGGCTTTGTGTGTGTGCTTTACTGTCAATATTTTTTTGCTGGAATTTTAATATTTTAAAAACGGGAATTTACACAAATATATATCTGCCATGTGCTACATTGCAGAAACAAAATAAGTAAACAAAGTATGAAGCCAATTCAATGAGCCCAATTCGGTTTTTCTTGTATAACACGTAGTTAGATTAGTTTCACTTTAAAATATGTGTGTTATCAATTTAAATAAAAAAAATATCACTGGATAAAAATGTTTTGGGTTTATACTTCCAAAGTTCGGGAAAATAAAGAAAAGAGTTTGAAACATGTATGTCTTACATTTACTTTTTTTTATTGAAAATTCTCTCTCATCCCAATATCTTTTAAATAAAGAAGTAATTATGAAAGATTTTTTCGAATATATAATAATATCCCGAACTTACGCTGTAGGTGGGACTGAGTAATAACCACGTAAGTCGAATTCGCGTCAATCGAAGTATAATTTCGCATGTAAACACATATAAATTATTTTTAGTTGGAATCGAAGTCGAAAGAAAATAATAATTTAAGAAAAAAAATGCTTAATAAAATCTTAGATAACACACACACAAATACAAAATCGCAAACTGAAGTTATTTTGATGTAGATTTCATAAAATCTAAGTAGTGTGCCGGCTCCAAGATTTGTTTTTCTCCTGCAAAATTACCGTCATAGCCTGCTAATAACTTTTCTTATTTCTTCTTTCGTTAAAAAAAATTACGCTTTTCGTTGGAGGCTGTATTTTCTAAAATTGTAACCTTTTTTCAACTAAACCGAGGTCTTCCGTCACATTTCCAACCGTTATTCGATCTTTTAATTGAACTGGGTTTAAAGACAAATTCTTCAATGTCTTGCTCTTGCTCATGGATTTCTATGAGCTCATCAATTGCCAGATTCTGACTCTGGGAATCCAGCAGTTTTTGAAAGTCATCACTATCCACTTCTAAATTTATTTTCCTGGCAATATCGACAACTTTTTCAATCACATTACTAATTTCATAAGGCTCTGGCGCTGGTTCCGCCTGAGTTTCAATAATAAAAAAAAAAAAAGAAGAAAAAGACGAATTGTCGAAATTTGAAAATCATGTAATTCCGGGTTCGTGTAAGTCGAGGTATTACTGTGTATATTAAGTTTTCATTTCACTTATGCAAATTAAATGTACACTGATTGAATTATTATAAAAAAATGGTTAACCTTAAGCAATTTATATAAAATTTCTATCGAATACTTCCCGTCTCCCCCAAAAATACTGAAAAGATCGAAGCCAAATTTTATGTTCGCTTTGAATTGAATAATTTCTTTGTAATTTGTCACAAAAATAGAATTTATTAGAACTGTATTTTTTTATATCGTCTTGTTTTTTAAAATCAAATCCGAAGAGGACTTGAGCCTAGTTATAAATTTAAGTAGGATTTCATCATATATTGTAAAATAAATATCTATATATTTATGCTAACTTTGAGCTCTTTTTTCTATTTCTAATTTTTTTTAATTTACTTTTTACTGTACCGCTAAGTATGTATTTCTAAATATGTGTGTGTGTGTATTTTCAACAAATGAAGGTTTAAAATATTTCTTTACACAAACTTATATATAAAAGCATATTTACAAAAATCTTCATTGAAAAATTTCCGTGCTTTTCAAATCTTTTTCCTTCGTCTCTTTTTAAAGAACTTCTGATGAAATTAAATCTAAAATGCTATGTGCAATGGATTATAATTAAATGTATTTCTCCAATAAGTATAAAAATATTTCAAATGCTCAAAATACATTTAGTTTTAAAATAACTGAATAATAAAAAAAATCTTCATAATTTCAAGAACTATATAGTTTTTTTGTCGTGAATAATTAAAAAGAAATATTATTTAGATGATTAGAATACATATACTCCCTCAATTTTACATAGATACTAATCCAAAATGTCTTCAGAAACTAGATGCATTATACTTCTGTGTAAAAAACATATCAACAGAATCTTATGCATAGTGATTATAAAACTATAAACAATATTGTCAAATCATTACTCAATATAATATACATGTATAATATTTTTGGAGGTGTTTTACATTTTCATTTGAAAACTACATGAAAAGAATTTTTACGGGAAAGAAATTTATTTTATTTTTTTGAAATAAGATTTAAATACTTTCATTTTCTTAAATACATGCTGTAATTCTTTACTGTTTGAAATGATTAAGGATTTAAAATTGATTAATTATACATAATAACTTCAATTATGGATTTTGAAATTTTGTATGGGTTATTATAAGATTCATCTTTTTTAACGACACGATCAAATACATTTGTAGAAATAATTGAAATACATTCTCAAGCAATTCATTTATACTAGTGTTTATTGTATCTGCTTAATATTCTCTCAATGCACACATTTTTTTAAATAAAGTTTAATTTTGAAATAAGTTTATTTACTAGTATTCTATTTGGGAAATCAAGATTACTTAGAATCTTGTATGATTTTGTGTGTCTCTCAGTTTAAATTTTAGTATTTAAGAATGCAATGGCCGTGAATTTAAGAATAATGTGGTTTTAATGTTTTTCAATATGTGGGATGGCAATGAAAATAAACATGCTAACTACGTTACACCTATGTTACTACCTTACCCTTGTCATTAAGAGAAATTCAAACGATAGCATACTTGGAACTCAATAATGTATTTTGTACTAATATTATACCTAATTCAGTGGTGAACACAAATAATTTTTCAAGGGGGCGAGGGTCGAAAGCCCACCATTCTCGTATCATACCCACTGGCGTAACTAGTCTTCAATGAACCCTATATCAAAATTTCTTGGGCCTGGGGGGGGGAGCATTTTTGGAAAATAAATAAAAATGATCGCATCAATGAAACATTTAAAAGTGGGAAAATATTACACAAGTTGAGCACCCTGTAGCTTGGGAGCCCCATATCATTGATACGGCAGTAGCTACACCCCTGATCATACCCCAATACACCACCTAACATATTCTTTTAATTTTATTGATTGTCGGGAAAAAAATAGTAAAAAATGAATCATTGAATAAATAATTAGCATCATTAATTAAGGAAATAAATTATAATTGACTATTTTACGATCTATATACATAGGATTATTATCAATCGAAAAGTAAATCAAGGGCTATGGGAGGTCAGACCCCCTGAACTCCCCTTGTGTGCGCCACTGACCTAGTGTATAGTAATAGTAATAATAATAATACAAAACAATATAAAATTTACTCCTAATTTTGTTTATAAAAGCTAAGTATTTTTTTAAAAAAACCTTACAAGAATATTTTGGTAAATACTTGCGCATTTACATTAAAAATTACGCAATTTCTCATGAGATATTCAAGGTTAAATAAGAGAAAATTTACAGCCGATGCGAATATTAAATAAAACAAATTACTTCGCCAGATACATTAAGAAACACCTCGTAATAACTCAGATTATTCATAATTTCGAATTGTTATATGAGTTTATGATTATGTTAATTTAGCACGTTTAATTACCAATTCTCGTTTAAATATTTTATTCTACAAAATATTCAGAGGTTCAAAGTTCGTTTGGTTAAAAAGATTTAGTTATTAATCATCATTTATATTTTTACATGACGTAAGACCAATCTAGCAAGTTTAGATACCGATTCAAGTTTTAATTAATTTAGGTGATTAAGTCTTTATGAGTAATTAATATTCAGGTAAAAAAGAATTTAATTGAAGAAGGAAACGCCTCTTATTTGATAGTAACAATTTATCATTAGATTTTTATGAAATTTTAATTGCAAATTTCTTAGTAAATAAATTAATTCTGTATTTTAGTTCGTAGTGTTAACATCTTCAGCTTGCAACAGTGAAATAACTGTGATCACGAGAATTTAATAAGCTTCTTTTGCATGATGAAGAAATAAAATACTGTATTTAAATTTAAAAAAATTTAGATATTTTAAAATGAGAGAGAAAAGAAGTTTAATACTGTAATACCTTTTTTTTCCTTGATATTGTTAAAGAAAAAAAGATTAAAAGGCAAAAATTTAGTATTTTACATCATACAATGAACAAAAGTTAAAGTTATTTAAAAAAGTAAGAAATTTCATTGTCAGTAAAATATAAAAATAAGTAAGAGAATTGAAGAAAACATTATACCCCCCTAAATGTGTCTTCAGGTACTTAAATTGTAAAATCAAGAATCAATGGCACTATTTCAATTTTAAGAATGCATCGAAATTCAAATAAGGGGAGTATATTATTAAAGAAACACAAGCTTATTGTGCAGTTAGTTGAAATATATAATAGAAGTAAAAGGGAGTATAAAAGCCCATTAGATAACGATAATTAATTTTCAAATGTGTATATTATTATTTTTTATCACCTAGACATCTCAATTTAAATTATCTTTAAAATGACGACTCCCTCTGTTACTATGCTAATCACGTAAGTAACTTAACATATATATCTAGTTAGATTACCGGTGATAATGTTTCGTTGTCAGCTTATTCATAAGCATAAGTAGTTTCATACAGAATAGAAACATACTATTGCAAAGAGCATAAATATTATATTAATTTGTAAGAAACATAAAGTAAGCAATTTTTACTTTGAAAATACTCATACTTTGTGGTGAATTAATTATAAATATGCTCTCTTTTAATATTATATTAATCGTTATTTTTATTCTAATTTTTCATTATTATGCTTTATGTTATTATTAATATGCATCGTTTTATTGCAATTTATATATTTATTAATTAATATATTGAGTTAATAATTAAATAATCTTAATTAATTAAAAAAGTCTTCAAAGTCTTAAAGCTAAAAAAAATTATCGTTGATTTATATTCATCCAGAAAGGGTAATCTTCCATAATTTATGAAAGGCAATAAGTCGCCAACAGTTGCAAGGCCACCACAAAGTTAACGATATTTGGGCGGAGCTGAGTTTGATACATAGTTTGCAGGCATCCCCGTATCTTTTAACAGGTTTCTAAGCCTACGTATTTAGAGCAGTCTTTAAATCTAGGCTTCATCGAGTAATCATCGTTAACAGGTATTTACTTAAAATTAAGCATCTACTCATTGTAAGCATGTGGTTAACAAGAAAATAAAAAATAAGAAACGGATGACAGTGAGGGAAATTTTAGCTTCTTATCAGCTTCATCTTTTCTTAGCCTCTCAGGGTAGTCAAGATTTGTCAAGATTGCCTAAATTACTCTGCTATATCTTTGCAGCCTTATCTGAGAACGAAATAAATCTGGGGAAATTAGTTTGTTATTTTTCATTATATGTCAAGATTATTAACGGAAAGTATTGTTTATTGGGATGTTTCATTTTCCCAAATGCAGATTGATCGATATCTACGTAATATAACAGCTTGCGATCGTGAGTAAGTGCTTATTATCTCGCTTCTGCGTAGGATTACAAAAATTAAATGCCACACTTTTGTACTATACACCAAAAACAACTTCATCATCTCAAACAAAGGATTACAACAAAGACTGAAAGAGGATGCACAATGAAATATTTCTATTATTTAAGAATAATCTCAAATCTTGTAAGTACAATGAAATGATCAACAAAATTTTTATAAGAGCCGAATTTGGAAAAGGGATTAAATGAGCCAACAGCTTATTAAAACAGAGCAAATTAGGAGTGAGATATTTATATATATATATATATATATATATATATATATATATATATATATATATATTATAATCTAATAAGTTTCATACATTTTTATCTGTAATTCGTTATAACAATAATTAAATTTCCAGTTGTCTTTATACGTAAAATTGTTCAGTAAAATTTACATATCGTATAGCTGTCACAAATTCGTTATTTGTTGTTCGGGCATTTGATCTAGGGTGCTTTAATATTGAAGACCTTCAAAGTTAGATCTATTGGACTAACGAATAGTCGAGTTGGTTATTCTTTGCTATGCATACCTTAAGCAATATGCTTTTCATAGTCACTATTTATTTTTATCAAATTCATTTTAATCATAACTAGTGGCCGTGGTAGCCGAGTGGTCAAGGTATCGGATCGTGGCTGGCCTTGTCACGAGTTCGAGACCAGTACCACTAAAGACCCGCCGTGTAGGGCAGCGATTGAGTTAAATCAGTCGAGAGCTCAAACGTCCTCCTGTTGGTGTAACAGTTAAGAGAGGGAGGTGCCAGCTCAGGTGTCGTCCGCGTCACTTGACCATGGTTCAAAATTACGTGGACCGTCGCCAAAATCCCTCGTGTAGCTGAACAGTGCGACGTTAATATTCACTCACTTCAATCTTAACTATAAAAATCAAAGACTTTTAATATTGTCGATCGGAGGAATTTGGTGACGTTACCATTTGGCCTTAAGTACTTTCTTCTATTTTATATTTGGCGTTTATATGCATTTTTTATTTGTTTCTGTAGGTTCAGTTCAGGTTTTGTGGGATATAGAGCAACAAAGGCTATTATCCCCTTTCTGGATGTTTCATTCTTGTTTTTAATGATTTATTGCAGTTAATTTTGTGACAATTTCATAGTCATGCATTCTGGGCAAGCCCTTATTGGTGAAAAAATTGGTGTGCTATTGAGTTATCTTTATTTCAAAGCAAAGCAAAGTTGGTAATGCAATTAACGGATTTAAAGAACGCGGAATCGAGTCTTATGATCCTCATGAGTTTAATGAGCATGACATTGTTGTAGTGAAAACTATAATTCATGTCAGTGGCGCACACAGGAAATTTTAAAGGGGGAGGTCCGGGGTCGAAAGTTCACCATTCTTGTATCATGCTCCTTTTGATTTTGTCGATTTTCTGGAACAAAACACAATAAAAAACTAATTATTGAATAAATAATCAGCATTAATTAATAAAATTAATCATTAATAACAAATTTTACGTACTATATTCTTAGAATTATAATCAATCGGAAAAGAAATAAACGGCTTTAAGGGGGAGGGTTCGGACCCCCCCCCCTTGTGTGCGCCACTGATTCATGTTCATATTACGGTAATGGTGATACTAAATGGCGTAAATGCAACTACTAAAGCTGCAGCAGCACTTAAAAGCAAACTTATAGAAAACTCCTGATGAATCTTCTGATGAACATGAGACAAGGAAAAATGAAGTAGCTAGATTAAAAAAATGCTGATTTCATTAAGTCAAAACTATAGTATTTATAATTTTAAAGCATCGGATGATATTAGGTGTGAATAAACAGAAAATTCACAAACAATGTGCAAGAAACATACTTATGAAAGAGATGTCGTTCAGAGAGAAGCTTAGAAGGCGGAGTGAATGAGTGAATATTGACGTCGCACTGTTCAGCTATTCGGGGGAGGGGGGTTGACGGACCTTGTAATTTTGAGCCATGGTCAAGTGACGAAGACGACACCTGAGCTGGCACACCCTCTCCTAATTACTACACCACTCCAACATAGAAGGCGGAACTAATAAGTCTAAAATAATAAAGACAAGAGACTTGAAATTGTTATTAGGAAATTGATTTTAATTCTCTGTAAAAAAAACTCCAAAGATTGAACTGCCATTCCTCTCTCTCTCAATAAGTGCCATCTTTCAAATGCATTGTTCTGCATGTGATGAGATCTATTTTGACTTTCCACTAATATATTATAAAGAGTGTTGAGTAACCCAGCCAGTATGGTGTTTTTGGCACTCGGCTTTTAATCTAGTGGGCTCGGGTTCGAATCCCGAATAAGGAATGGATGTAACTTCGGGAAAGGAAGTTGGTCTTTCACCTGAAATAGATGGAACGGAAAGCAGCGCATCTGTTCTCTTCTATGCTGGATCATCGTTTGTAATAAAGGCCGTATTCTTCTGTGATTGTATTGTATGTTTCTGTTCACATCTATCTTCCGTATGTATCCCCGGATAAAACGCGCAACAACAGCAAAGAGTGTTGAAAATATACCACACGATACGGAAAGAAGACTGTACAAACTTTAGGAGGAAAATAGTAAATAAAAACACCGTTTTTGAGTTATACACACAATTAGATAAAATTTTCAACACAATAATCTTTTTATTATTTGCAATTTAGAATAAATACATGATAATTAATTTAATAATATGGTGTCTTTTATACTTACAAAGAACAGAAATGTGTACAAGTTTTATCAGAATTATCAACGTGCTACGCATTACTTTTTAAGAGAATAACAAAACATTGTTTTGATTACATTAAAATAAAAAAATTTTGCAAATAAAATACAATATCTAATAATGCATGGAAAGAAAACTATTTTACCTCACTGATTCCACAAAACAAAGGCTTTCAGATTCCCTCTATTACTATTTCAACCACAGATATCTACTCTAGATATTCTATCTGACTTTAAAATCACTCCACTGAGATCTAAATCAGACAGAATATTGTAATCTATACTATAATGACTTATTAAAATATTTTACTTATAGTTAACGCGCAAGAGTAACATTATTGTATTAAAAAATTAAAATGAATAATAGAATTTTGATAAGAATATATATATAAAAGGATTTCTTCCGATAAAATTTTATATATAACTTAAACATATGATTTTTCTTACTAGAATGTTCCTAGCGACACTTATCCCTGATGTAGACTATTAAAATTTCCTTATTTATGATCTAGACCAGAGATTCATATATTTTCTCCTAATTGAAGTCTTTACTCGCAACTGCTTTTTATGTACCTTCTAGTCATAACTTAAAGTTTATCTTAATAAAAAGCATCAAGAAGACTTTTTTTTCTGTTGTTCTGTCCTGAAATCTTACAACTGTAGTTAAAAAATGTAGAAACCAAAATGACTGTCAACAGCAATAGAATCATTGTTGATAGATTTGTGCATTATAACTAGGACATTCATTAACTGAATTAGCCATTTAAACTAAGGTTTTTCAGAATGTTTTTAAAAGTGGTTTTCTAGTGTATTATCGGTAAATACATATTAAAGGAAAGTAAACTTCTGAGGGCCGTGGGTAACCTAATGGTTAGAACACCGGACTCCGGACCGGAAGGCCTGGGTTCGATGCCCGCAACGCCAAATACCCTCCGAGTACACATGGAGTACGGACTCGTTAAATCAGTGGGACGGAAAGTCTTGTGGGCTGAATCACGAGTGCAAAAGGAACTGGAGAAAACTTCCCTCCACTTCAGTTCCATGCCTAAATTGTGACGTGAAGATAGATGGTGGCCCCATCTATCGTTCCTTCGGGAATTTCACCGAGCTAAATCGTACTGTCACCTGTATGGTGCTCAAGGCTAAGGCCAACGACAGACGTACATCTAGCCCATTGCCACGATGAATTTCATGAGCCTCGATCTGACTATGTCAGACAGGCGGCATGAGCAACAACAACAAACTTTTGAGGCTATATTCAGAGTCATCAAATTATCGCAATTTCATTAGATGCTAAAATTAGATACTATATAAATAAAAAAAAGTATGATAGTATAAATAGTAGTATTTGAATAAAACAAATTCAAATTGCTTATATTTTAAGTAAGTCTTTCCAATATTATTTGTAACATGATATTAGGTGGAATTTCAATATTTAAAAAAAAATTAGAAGTTATTTCAATTATACAGTTCCTGAATATAACTGAATGTCTAATAACTTTCACTTTTGGTTTGTTTCTCGATGGGAAAAAAGCATACTTGGGCTTGCACCCTTTCTTCTGGCTCGCCTTATTTGAATACCATAAATTATTTACTAAAGAGTGAAAAATAACCCAGGCTGATTAGCTTTTAATCCTAATTATTTCGAAAACTTATTCTTGGCCATTTTAGTCAAGAGTTTTCACACAAATTTATGAAAAATATTTAAATAAGATCACTGAAACAGGAAGGAAAAGTAAGTAGGTAGAAACTCTATTTTATTTATTTCATTTTGTTGAATGAAAAATTATAGAATAACTTGAATTTTAGAGTTATGAACTGAATTGCTATAACATTCATATATATATATATATATATATATATATATATATATATATATATATATATATATATATATATATATATATATATATATATATATATATATACATGCTTATAAATTAAAACTTTCTAGCATTTTATATTTTTTTCTATTAATGTTTTCACGTTTAAGACTTTCGGTGAAATTTTAGATGTAGCGTTAAACTTTGATATTGTGAGTTTTTGGAACTCTTTTCCCTTTATTTTGTGACACACATTACAAAGAAATCTGTTGAGCTTAGAACAGTTGTGTGTACTTTATAGCATAGACTTTAACACATGTTTTAAATTACAAATAAAACACACTTCAAAAGAGTATTTATGTTATTAAAATATAGACAAAATATCATTTTTAATAAGAATTAGTATTTTTGCGTCAGAAAAGGGGATAATACGACTGGCTGAAGTATTCTATCAACTCTTAAAATCTGAACATATTTCTGTCCTCTTATTTACATACAATTTATATTTCTGTGTGCATAAAAAATAAATTAATACTTCAAGTATGTGTAATACTGGTTCATATATTCATATTCTCAAACATGTTTTTTCTTTTATATATAATAATAATAATAATAATTATTATTATTATTATTTGAAATGTCTTAAGAATTGTGAATAAGGCTTCCAGATTATGATTTGTTGGTGAACTAAAAAATTATAAATGTCCCTTAAAAATGTTTTTTCTTTTATTTTGTAAAATAAAAGGTTAAAGTATGAATTCGAAATTTGTCGATGAAACTACATGCGTGTTAAATTTATAACAGACATATTTAATAAATATTTTCAGATTGGTACTTGGCACAAAGATTGCTCTCGTTTTTTTAAGTTAACAGATTAATAGATTCATGGTTTAATACGCAATTTAGTACAAAAAGCATCTGTTATTGATTAATGCATGTTCTAATGCTAATTCCTGAATTAGTTACCAATATGCTGGATTTATTAAATAAAAATAACATAAAATTTCTATTTTATACTAATTTTTGTCGCCAGTGAGGTAGCTTAAAATTTTAACATCACGTCAAGGATTTAAGATTTCATGTAATATGAACTTATTTCCTTTCAATATTAAAAAGTGGTGAAAAAAAAAATATATATATATATATATATATATATATATATATTTAAATTTTTTTTAAATTATATTATCAATTACAAAAAAGGAAAAAAAAAAGAGGAAAGGGAGACGGGGAAGAGAGAGAAAGAAAGAAAAAAAGAAACCTCGCACGTTTATATACTTAATTTATAAATGCTTGAAAGAGAAAAATGTTAAAAAAATTAGAGTAATATATCTGACAAATATATAATAATTTATTTTTAAACGTTTAAGTAATTGTAATAATTTTATTATGAAATTGTATTCCATAAATATTTTGAAAATCTGCCCCCCTCCCTACAATGTTCTAATATTAAAATTGTCATTAATATAAAGAAAATACTTCTCACTTACATAATCTTTAAAAGAAATTTAAAGCACTTTTTCAAGATCACCTCTAAATGTATGATTTTTAGGGGAACACTATGCAAAAAAAATTTCAAAACATTATAAACTCTTTCTTGCAGTTGGAAGTAATTGCTTAAAGTGTATAAAGCCAAGTTATTTTGATCAATAACCCTTTATATAATGTTCTTAGATAGTGTGTTACATTGTATATAATTCTGTATCACTCAATATTTTTAAAACTATGATTAGGATTCAAATTACGATTCTAAATTAAGCATTCTTTTACTGAACATTCATCTTTTGTAAAATATCCTTGATAACGTCGATACAAATCTCTCCTCGAATAAGCAACGAAATTAACCAATTTAATGAGCAAATGTGGCAAAATGATCTCATTACTCACAGCCACTTATCGTTTATTCGTTATTATCATCAGGATTTTCTTTCCTTTTTCTTTTTTTAGATGTATGTGTTGCACTCACCTGTTACCGAGAGTAGTTAACCGGTTGAAATGAAGGGGTCATTTGCAACAAAGCACTTCAAATCAGTCGTAAAGTGATGACTGATGATTCAAAAAGTGCGGAGTGTGCTGGGAAGATAATTAAATCCCAGTGTTTGTTCAAGCCAACTCCTCCCCTTTAGAAGAAGCGCACGGAGCAGAATAAGATAAATTGCTTAATCCCTACAGTTGTTTCTCCCCTCCTCTTTCCATCTTGCTCTTTTTTTATTGCTTTAGCGGGGATGGGCCATTTTTTTATTGTTATAGTTATTCTGATTCTTTTCCCTTACCCCTCATGACCTCGTGGTTTGGCTAGCTAATTGGAACTGTCGAAGTGTACCGTAATGATGAGAATAAGAACACGTTTAGGAGAAGTAAAAAGTCTTAACCCCCCGCCTATGATGAACAGCGTGAACACGAAACTTATCTTGTTCGTGAATGGTAGAGAACTGTTGCCATTTATCAAGAAACAAATACATGGACACCTTACGGTGTTTGTACGGACAGCAGTCGCTATTTGAGATCACTTTCTTTTCTTTTTTTAAGAGAAGCTTGGAACAGAAAAGATAGTCTTGCCCTTTTGGTACTTCTGGAGGACCATTAGTTTCGATAATATCCTGATTGAGTAATGATTTTTGCTGTTAATTTTCGAAGGGAAAGAGGCAAGAGTAAGTATTAGAAAGAAAATAACCTCTGGGATTACGTAATATATGATTGATTTATTAAAGTGTTAAATGTACTTTTCGTCGATTCTCACTTTTCTTAGTTTTTAAATTTTAGAAACACTTTATCTTATGCAAACTCAATTTCTATTAAAGTTACCTAACAAAGAAACATGATTGAAAACAAGGTTAACTTACATGTAAAATAGGCCTATGTAGATCTATTGATAGTGTCTATGATTCTGAATAAGCATGCGTTGGTAAAGCAATTGCTTTAATTTGTTTCAGTTTATAATAGTTTTTCAACAGCTATTTCACGATTCGCTATGTCAAAAAACAATCAGTGTAAAATTGAATTTAAGATCCTTCATGAGTGATATTACTCAGAATACGTTGGCTAGTAGCACTTTCTTCTTGCATATTATCCGAACACGATTTGAAATTTTTTTTAAAAAAGTCTACCGTATTTAATTAATTATTCTGTTGCTTTTATATATAGATTAAAATTTATCTTTTTATGTTCTACAATTGTATGAGGATTAAAATAAATACTTGTTTCTCCGACAAAATAATTTAGACCTATATATATATATATATATATATATATATATATATATATATATATATATATATATATATATATATTATAATTTTGAAGCCCCTAAACTATTTAAAATGTTCTTTTTATTTTTTAGTGTTCAAATAAATATGTTAAGTTATGAATTAAATATCTACGAAAATGAATTTGTAAGTTTTGTGCTTTATTTAGCATAATAATTTAAAAGAAAATATGATGATAGATGACTGAAAACATATCATGCACAGAAAGTAGAAATTGTAATAAAAAAGCATTATTTTTTTTTATTGCTATGCAGTATATTTCCTATGCATGCAAAATTTAAAAAAAATACTGATCAAACCATTACAGTTTTTTTGCTTGGGTTATTACCATTGTCTTACTAAACAATTGTACTAGAGATTATGATGTTTTCTCATGATAAAATTATTTAAATTTGTTGCTTCTTGCTTAGAATATTTTTGTAATCCACATCATGTTTCGCTTTTATTTGCTACATATGAGAATATTCATTTTTTAAAGAAAGAAAGATATCCTCGAATATATTAATTTACGTGGTTCTAATTTTTCATCGTTTGGTGTTCAGAGAGCTTATTTGAGCCATAACAGAAATTAGTGAACTAAAAGAATAAAATCTATAAGCTTAAAAAACCCGAGAAAAACTTACTGAAATATTTGATGATTTGATTTATTCAAATACTTGAAAAAATTTGAAATATTTCACAATTATTCGGTACTTAATCCATAAAAATTATGAAGCTTTTTTTTATACATGTATAAGTAATCTATGCAAAAACTTTTCAGAATATTTTCTATGAGCTCAAATTTAAACAAGAAAAAAATTTATTAAAAATAATATATGCTAAGAAAAATATGTTTTTGTTTGTTTGTTTTTTTAGTTTTTGACCATTTTTTGTCGAATAAATCGTATTGTGTCCCCATCAGTTGAGATGATTTTTATTTTAATTGCGATTTTGAGAAATATAGCAATAAGTTTGCTTTTAAGAAAGCAATCAAGAATAAAGATTTTAAAGGAAATAAAATGAAAATGATTATGTTTTGGAAGTTGTCTTAAATTTTTAACTACTCATAAAAGTACATCCGCTGGATCCTCAATTTAAAATTAAAGTCTCTGTAGGGATTTGCTTCAGATTTTGGCCTTAATTAACATCCAAAAATAGCACACGGCAAGATAGAGAGTGAGAGAAAGGATTTTATAAGAAAAGTAGCTGCAGAAAAGACCCAAACATGTAACTTTATTTCTTTTTATATTGGGTAGAGATCATCACTAAGTAAATATGTGGTGGTGTGGTGTGTGGTGGTGGTGGGTTCACATCATTTCTTTCCACTAAGATGACAGTTCGCGTACATAGACACGCATCGTATCTTCAAAATAGTGATTTGTTTCTACTTTTATATTTTCATTTTTCTTATATTCTGGGATGGAATTAATTAAAATAAATTTTTCTATATTGCTATGATTCTTTTTAAATTGTTTATCACTTTTACAGGAGACATTTCTGTCTTCAGTAGTAATGCGTTTCTCATTTCATTTTATTAGTGACTTACAAAAACATAGCTTGAAATTAGTTTCTAATGAAAACCAACACCATTCATTTTCAGGCAACAGTTTTTCCCCAAGTAATAAAAACTATAAAGAAGTAATTCCAATCTAAACGAAAAGGCACTTGTGAATAAGCTTCCTCTTGTGGCTTCTTTATTAAGCTCAATGGAGCAATAAAAATGAAAGATGGGGGGAAAACTTCACCCTATGTGTATATTTCCCACAGCTCCACAGAAAGGTTGCTGAAGCTATATTCTTCAATGACGCCTTGAAATCAGATCTGCATTTAATGACTTTACATACCTCTCAAGTTACTTGTATTATGAGTATAAATTGTGGATAGCGATTCGGCATTGTATATAAAATTTCTCCTATGAGTATCTTTTGAGTGGAAAAAACTGGAAGGCTCTTCTTCCCCCTCTCTCTATTCACGGCTTCTATCACAAGAACAACATTTGGCACTTCCACTTCAGTATTAAATATCTCTTAAGGAAGGCCACTTTCTTGAGGAAATGAAGAGCGTAATAAAGATCCGGAAACTTATATCAGGACCCTTATAAAACGCGCTGAAAATGGATTCGCTTTCTGAGTAAGGATTCACCTCAAGAGCTTATATTTAGTGAGATAATAGGCAAAGAATAGATGCACTTATATACTGTGTGTTTAAGGAAACGAATTAAATAAGACATGATTTACTTCTGCTTCAGTGTATAATATTTTCGTTCCTTAAAAACTTTCCAAATTTATGCACAGTGAACGAGTTTCGAGTTGGTTTGTTTTACATATAAAATGAGTTACATGTGTGTGAAAAAGGTATTAATTTATGGAAAGTTAAATTATTTTTATATGCAGTGGGTGCTTACACACCTTTTGAATGATTTTGAATAAAGTTAATAAAGGTAATAAAGTGCAAAAATTTATTGGAAACATCTTTTACAGCGAGGATTAAACTATCGTTTTTCTATAATCAAAATTTTTTTCGGTTACAAATGGCTGATGTAAGCGAATTTTGGATAAAATACTATGCTCTAGCCCTTAATGACGAAAAATATCCTAATTTTAATATGAAAAAGAAATGTAGAAGCCTTTCTTTTAAGATCTAAAAGTATAATACACTCAGGAACATTGAAAATAGCGACCCAAGAAGAAAGCATCGGATTGAAATGAAATTTAATACACATAATGACACAGATGAGAGATCCACTTGATCTCAAAAACAAGACAATTAAACGAATACAGGGTGTGCAACGACACAAATACTGGGCAACTTCAATAGCACGTTGAGCCACCTCCAGCTGCAATACATGCCGCCACACGGTCCAACATTTAGTTGATTAGACACCTTATGTTGTCCTGAGGCAGATGGGCCCACAAATCTTGAACAGCCAACTGTAAATCATGTACAGAGTGTACGATGGCATCTGCCGTTTTAGCTGATCCCCCACGTGCTCTACAGGGGTCAAATCGGGGGAGCGGGCCGGCCATGGAAGAGTCTGAAAATGATGTAGGAAGTCTTGAGAAACTCTTGCTGTATGCGGACGAGCATTATCTTGCTGGAAAATTGCCCCTGGGAGACCATTTAGGAAAGGTCCTACATGGGGTCGAAGAATATCATCAACGTAACGTCGGCCGGTTAAGGTTCCACGCATCACAATTAAAGTGGACCGGCTATCATAGGCTATGCCCCCCCAGACCATTACACCAGCTTTGCGGGCAGTGTAACGTAGAACAGTATGGGGGAAATTGTACCACTCACCAGGGCGCCTCGACACCCGTACACGGTTATCATCTGTCTCCAAAACAAACCGGGATTCATCACTAAACACAACCTTTTGCCAATCTGTGACATTCCACATTGATCTGGCTTGGCACCACTGTAGATGCAGTTGCCGATGTTCCGGTGTTAAAGGGAGTGCACGGAAAGGGCGCTTGGATTTAAGATTTGCTTCTGCAAGCTGTCTGGAAATTGTTTGTGGAACAATTGCTACGCCTACGTCTGCTCGTATCGTTGAACGAGTCACTGTGGGGTTCACAAGTGCTTGCCGTACGATCCTTCGATCCTCTCTTCTCGTGGTCTTCCTGGTCGCTCCAGACCCGGTTTTCCGCGCATGGGTACCTTCTTGTGTCCACTGCTCCCAACAATTTCTAACGGCACACTCCGAACGATCCACCTGGACAGCAACACGGCGCGTCGACCAGCCTGCAGTTTTCATCCCGATGATCAGGCCTCTCTCAAACTCGCTTAACTGTGAGAAATGTCTTCTAGCACGTTTACGTGGCATGTTTCTCTTACCAAAGTCTTCCTACAATCGCGGCGGGTAATCGTCACGTTTATGAATCTTCGAATTTGCGCTGGCTTGTATAGCACCCTCTTCCTAATTGTAGCACCACCTCGGCGTGTATGAGCATGCGTATTGGCACAAAACTTGGATCATTTGCATCTCACATTACGCTGTACTTATTTGCAAAGTTTCGCGATTGTACTTAGCTTCCATCTTGGTTCGCTATTTTCAATGTTCCTGAGTGTAAATAACATAATTTATAAAAAGAAAATCAAGGATTGACAGTCAATGATATCCACAGGACAAAGTATTGCACATTTTTAATCATAAATGATCCGTACGTCTAAGACCATTTCGAAAATTACACTGTTGGACACCTCGTATGACTATATCATGTATAAGTAGAGCATTTGCTTCTCCTCGGTACATCCAGACACACATACATTCGTCATAATGCTCTACGCAGAATCGGGCCTCGTGGTGCCGTTCCTGTGCCCTGTTTAATCTAAAAATCTATGAAAAAGGAGAGTAAAGAGTTTAAATGTTAGAGTTTCCAGAATCTAGACTTTACAATCACCGCTGTTTTTTTTTTGTTTTTTTTTTGCGTGTGTGTGTAACGGAAAAATTAAAATCTGGAAGAACTGAAAAAAATTTAAAATAAATTTCTTATATATTATCAAAACAATACTTAATTCTGACTTTTAAAATTGAAATTCTGCTTCTTTATTCATATATTGTAAGGCAATTTCATCTCCACCAACACAAAACCAAAATCAAGTATTAAGTTACTACAAAAAAAAATGGGCAATAGAACTGGTACAGTACAATTTTCGTATATTACCGCAAAATCTTCTGATGTGGCGATGACGTACGATTTGGTTTTTGGACATTTAAAAGAGCTCTTTCTGCATAGTGACTTAAAACAATTGATGGACAATGTGTGACGGGCTTTCATCGCGATTTCCATTAATGTCATCTTGGGGTTTTGGGGGGCCAGAATGGCAATTCTTTCCAACCAACTCGAGAAGAAGAACGTGAGAATGCAAATTAGGGATCTTATATATAGTAGAAGTTTAGCGTTCACGGGGTGGCTATGTGAAGTTGCTACATGAGGTCTATGTTTATGATTAGAAGCGATTAAGTTAAAGTTAGAGGAAATTCCAAGTTTAAGAATTAACCTACCCGTACCTGTGTATTTAAGCTAAAGGTGGATACCATTCCCCATGGAGTAAAGCCACGTCAGTTAGGACCAAGAGAATAGCTGTTACCTAGGATATAGCGGTAAGAGTCTTAAATTAAGATGTATGGAAACTGCGTGTATTAATGAGATTAGAGATAATCTGTAAAGTTAGATATAGTGGTCAATTACGCGCGATTATTTGGTAATACGAATTGTGTCTTCTCACTCTAGATTTGCTCAATTTGATTATTATTATTATTGTATATAGTGTTTATAAGTTAAGATCTTAATAAACAAATATTAAGATGACAGATTTACGTGAGTAGGTAGAAAAAGCCGATTCTGCTGTAAAGGCGGTGCAGGCGGTCGACGGCAGTGCAGAGTTGAGTTGTTTCGTTCATACTGACGAGTTGAGTTGTTTCGGTCCTACTGCCGAGTTGAGTTGTTCGTTCCTGCTGCTGAGTTGAGTTGTTTTCTCCTGTTGAGTTGTTTTACACGATATTTTGTTTTTATAAGTTTGAATAAAATTCTTTTTTTTTTTTTATATGCTGAATTTGAGTTCTTATTATTTTTATTGTTTGTTAGTTTAATTTATGTTGAAATCGTTTCACATCTTAAAATAAATAAGAGTATTTTTTAAAAGAAATTATCAAAGTATGTACAAGTGATATTTTAAATGTATTTCATATGAAAGTGAGAAAATTTATGCTCATGTTTTTATACATAAACTTTTTGTCTTTCCCAAAAAGTATACAATAATATAACTATTCATTGTAATGGTCATTCAATCAAGTTCTTTTCATCGGTAACAATGCATCAAGATTTAGCAGCGTTTTACGAAAATCCTGAAGTTCCAAATAGCTTCGGGGTGTGGAAGCATTACATCGCTCTGTAAAAGGGAAATAAAGTAAAAAGATGTAAAACATTGGTTATCGCAGAAAGATGCTTACACTCTTCATAAACCTGTTCGACATAAGTTTCAGCGGAATCGAGTGTTTGTAAGTTGGATTGATCGTCAGTTTCAAGCGGATTTAGTCGATATGCAATCTTTAGCAGAATTTAATAAAGGGTATAAGTATTTGTTAACTTGCATTGATTTATTTTCAAAATTTGCTTGGGCAGTTCCTCTGAAAGATAAATTTGGAAAAAGTGTAAAGTCTGGGCTTGAAATTATTTTTAAAGAAAGGAAGCCTAAGTGTTGCAAACAGATGCCGGTAAGGAGTTTTTAAATAAAATAGTTCAAAATTATTTAAAAAATCTGAATGTAAATTTTTTTTTTTTTTTTTTACAAATAACGAAACAAAAGCTAGCATTGTTGAAAGGTTTAATCGGACATTAAAAACAAAAATGTGGAAATATTTCACTGAATTTAACACTAAAAATTACATCGACGTCATTGATAAATTAATACACAGTTATAATCACTCGTATCACCGTTCAATTAAAATGGAACCTGTTTCTGTAAGTAGACATAACCGGAAGCAAGTATTAAAAAATTTATACGGTGGTCTAAGAAATGAGAAACCTAAAGCCCCTAGATTTAAAATTGGTGATGTTGTACGCATTAATAAACAAAAACTTCACTTTGAAAAAGGATACGAACAAAACTGGAGAAGAGAACTTTTCATAGTTTTTGAAATCGTGCAAAGAATTCCGATTGTTTATAGATTAAAAGATTTACAAGGTGAAGAGATTAAAGGTACTTATTACGAAGCAGAATTACAAAAAGTTGTCGACTCTGGTTACTACCCTGTAGAGAATGTTATCAAACAAAGAAAAAGAAGAGGAATCACTGAATATTTTGTTAAATTTTTAGGCTATCCCCTGAAAAATCTAATGATTGGGTGACTGTAATATTCAAAAAGTATAAATAGTTAAACTTTTTTTTTTTTTATTGCCGACTCATTTTCAAAATGTCTTTCTACGTAACATTACCTTCTGATAGTTCTATGCATTTCTTTCCAGAAAACAAAATATCTCATTTCAAAACTCAATTACCCTCTCCTGTTTGTTTAAATAGTGAATGGGAAGTGGGATTGTCTGAAATAATCTACCCTCATTCTTGGCTTAACGTAAATGAAACTAACAATTATTTTCTATACAAAGCTGGTGACGGCAATATCTCTTCAACTGTTAAGCGAACAATTGATGTGGGTTGTTATGAAACAATGTTAGATATTATATCAGCCGTACAACTTGCTTTTACCCAAAAATCCTAATAGGTTCACAATAATTTACAATAAAGCAACAAAACGGGTGAAAATTAATGCAGTTCAAGGTAGCAGCCTTCACTTAGAGAATTTAGGCGAATTGTTAGGATTCAAACGCAATGCAATTATAATAGGTAACATGAAAAGCGAATTCGTTGCTGATGCATGGTCTAATTTTCAGTTTTTTACGTTTACTCCGATCTAATTTCACCCCAAATTGTGGGGGATACACAGGCTCCTTTATTGCGAATCGTTCGCACTAAAGGTAAAGACGGGGAAACGATTAGTCAATATTATGATAGACCTCAATACTTACCTTTGGTGAGACACTCGTTTCAAACTATTCAATCTGAACTGAGACTCAATTCTGGTGATTTTGTTCCCTTTGAAAGAGGTAAAGTGATCACAGTGCTTCATTTTCGCATGAGGCAAATACTATAAATAAAGCAATGCATTTCTCATACCCTCATTTGGAGATAAAAGACCAAGATGAGTGTACCATACGTTTGCTGTACTAAAAGATTTGAAGACCATTATGCAGGTCAAATAGGTTCGGGTCTGACTCATTACAAGGGCATTAATTTTCAAAAGGGTTATGGAATCGGAGGAATATTTCGTCGATTGTTTAAAGCAGCTTTACCTTTTTTAGTAAAAGGAGGTAAAACTATTGGAAAATAAGTATTAATGACAGGTAGTCGTGTTGCCTCTGATGTATTGTCAGGAGAAAATTTTAAAGAAGCTGTAAAAACAAGAAGCAGAGAAAGTGGAAAAAAATTAGCTCAGAAAGCTATTGATAGAGTTCAGTCTATCGTAGGAAAAGGACAGTATAAAAGAAAGCGTAAGAAACAGAAAAAATTCATTTCATCCAAAGCACGTAAAGTGAGTGTACGTGACATTTTCGACTCGTAAAAATGGCATTTATTCTTAAAGATTCTCCTGAATGTGTTAAATCTGAATTGGAACTTTTCAACTTACCAGGAACTCAAACAGTTATTCAAGATGGACAGTGGAAACAATTTCATCCTCTTTCTAACGTTTTCGATAATGCACCTGTAGAATTTCACATTTCCGGAAGTGCAGAAGATTACATAGATCTCAGTCAAACACAATTATACGTAAAAGCGAAAATAGTAAAAGTGGACAATACGCCTATTACTAAAGATGATACTATAGGACCTGTGAATTTATTTCTACATTCATTATTTTCTCAAGTAGATGTATCCTTAAATGATCGCGTGGTTTCCAATTCCAGTAATACATATCCCTATCGATCTTATATTGAAACTCTCTTAAACCATGGATATGACAGCAAAACTTCCCAACTAACGGCTGAACTATTTTACAAGGATTCTGATGATGGTGTCAAGAAAAGAACCGAATTTTTTAAAGAAAGTGCAACTGTAGACATGATTGGTGTATGCATTCGGATTTATTTCATCAAGATCATCTTTTACTCAATTTAGTGGATTTGAAAATAAAATTAATACGAAGCAAGCCCGAATTTTGTTTACAAGGATCTGAGGGATTTAAAGTTGTTTTGGATCATGTTTCTTTATTCATACGAAAAGTTCGTGTGAATCCTGGAGTTATTCTTGGTCATGCGAAAGCACTGGAAAAAACAAGCGCAAAATATCCCATTAACCGAGTTCTGTGCAAAGTGTATTCGATTCCTAAAGGAAGCATGTCTTTTATTCAAGATAACATATTTTCAGGCCAAATGCCAAAAAAAACTTTTGTAGGATGTGTAGATAATGAAGCTTTTCACGGGCATTTTCAAAATCTCCTTATGAGTTTAAACATTTTAATTTAAATTTTATTGGAGTGTATGTGGATGGACAACCAGTGCCTCACAATCCATTAGAACTCGATTTTTTCTAAAGATCAATACATACGGGTCTATCAAACTCTATTTGTTGGGACAGATCGAATGGGTCAAGACAGAGGTATATTTATTTCTAGAAAAGAATATAAAGATTCAAATACATTGTTTGGATTTAACCTCTCACCGGATTTATGTTCTTCAGGAGAACATTTAAGTCTGATAAAACATAGCAATTTGCGATTAGAATTAAAATTCAGCAAATCTTTAGAAGAAACCGTATGTGTTATCGTTTTCGCCGAGTTTGAAAATTTAATCGAAATAAACAAATCGAGAAATATCTTGTATGATTTCGGAAATTAAAGAATGGATGGAATGCAAATGTATACAGTTTTATCTCAAGAGAAGACAACGTCCCCTATTTTCAAGGTGTTTATTCTAGAGATACGCTCCCTCCTCTGCAAGAAAACATGTGTGCTATTGTGAATTCTGATGACTCATCACAACCTGGAACACACTGGTTAGCATTATTTGTAAATGATAAAAGAGAATTAGAATTTTATGACTCGTTTGGACAACTTCCTGTATTCTATAACATTAGTACTACTACCTATTTAGATGTATTATGGAATTCTAAAGTGTTTCAATCACCAACATCCAATGTTTGTGGGCAATACTGTATTTACTTTTTATTCAGATGCAGCCAAGGCTATTCTATGCATTATATTTTGAATCAATTGTATATAAATGATTTTCAAATGTATCAATTTGTAAAGAAACGATATGTTGTATGATTTGTATTTAGAAAATAAAAAAATGGAATGAAACTAAATATGTGTGTCTTATTATTTTATTTAATTTTTTTCTATTTTCTATTTATTTTCTTATGATAATTTTTTTTCTTAAAAAAAAAAAATTAATATTTTCTATGTTAAATTTCTTTTTCTCTCAAAAATATTTTTTTCTATGATAAATTTTTCACCCAAAAAGATTAATATAATTTTATTTAATTATATATTTGAAACTTTTAAATTTTATCAAATAAGTATATTTTCCTCAGCAAAAGAAAACTGTTCAAATCATAAAGAGACAACTGAGACAATTTTTTTAATCAAATGAGTATCATTTATTTCAAAGTTTCAACCATGCATTTCTGCGAGCATACATTATTGGTTTCTTAATAATTTTGTTATTCTGATACAATTTTTTATTTACATCTAGATTTTCGGTAAATTTACATCATTCAAAGCTCTTAAAAATACATATCTTCCTTCAGGTGCTGATTTTCGATTCCGTAGAAAATCATTCACGAGAGGAATGCAATATTGCTTCCTGGAATAACAGTGTTTTTGTAAATAATTTCACCATCAGAATTCCAACTGAAAGATTCTTGAAGCTTTAAAAACTGGAAAATATTTTTTGCTTTTTCTTTATACCTAGCTGGAACAATTCTAAAAATTTCATCCTCAAACACTTCTTTTCCGTCTTTACTACTGACTCTTTTAGATTTTCTTTTAATGATTCCGTTTCTTGATTTTCTGATAGAGATGTTTCATTTGGAACTGGTTCAGACTCTCTTCGATTTTCGTTAGAAAAGTACGTATATTTTTGTAAAACTTGTAAATAGAGAATTGTTTTTCTTCTTCCGTTAAATCCTTATTATGGAGAATGTTTTTCATGCGTTGATCAAGTTCCGATAAGTGTTCCGTTACTTGAACTCTTTCTTCGGGTACCAGTACAAATTTTTTGCTAAATTCCATTTTGAATTAAAGAACTGATGACTGAAATAGTCGCAGGCAATAAAAATATTTAAGAATCCTTCTCCTTTTGAATTAAAATTTTCTTTTCTCGTAAAGAGGTGTTTTTTTGTTAGAAAGTTTTCTTAAGCTTTCTTTATAGGAGATAAACGATTTTTTTTAATTTTAGTCAATGATATGTTACCACATAAAACATTCAGCACACACTCACAAAGTTTTTATTTCTTTCTTTGAACACTTTTTCAAAATAGATTTTGGGTGTTTTGTTTTAGAAATTAGTTTTAAGAGCTCTAAAGTTTGTTCAGAACACACCGGCATCTTGTGAACTATTGAATATTCATTGAACAATTTGAATCTATTTATATGCTTCAAAGTAATGGGTCATCGAGGTTGATATACATAAAAACATCTCCAGGAAACATACCTGTGCGCACACGCAAGGATTCATCAGTTTCAGGTTTTAAATCAATAAGTAAGTATCCGTACGGTTTTGATGTGGCATCTGCGTAACATTCTTGAAAAAATTTCACTTTACGAGGATACAATTGGCGACCTAAATGTGTAATTTGGGATTGATCTCTTCGATTCTTAAATAATACAAGATAATGAGCGTTTAAGGAAATTTCTCTAATTTCTTTCCCTTTATGAAAAATATTCTGTACCACAAAAATTATACTTAAATTTCTGTGATGCGAAAATTTTACAAATAATTTTGTTAATTGGGGATCATTTCCTAACTCTCCCATAAGATCGTCTATAACAATTAACGCATCCGAATACTGGTGCAAATTAGAGGGGATACCTTCATGAAAGGAAATATTCGGCATTTCTTCATACAACGCTTGGTAAACTCCATAACACCAAATTATTTTTTTAGGAAAGGGTTTAATCATTTTATTTTCGATTAATTTTTTAACGAACTGACTTTTACCGCTACCAGATGGCCCAGCCAAGATTAAAGTAAATGGATGAACTAATTTCAGAGAATCCATGATTAAACTAAATAATTTTATGAATGACGTTGCTATTTATACTACGAGTCACTTAATTCTATAAATTTCATTTTGTGTGATACCGAAAGGAAAATTCATAAATTCTTTCCTGTCCGTAATCATATCTATTGTATCCTGTATTTTCCTGTCTTGATTCGTTACCAGATAAAAGTGAGATCGTAATATACATTCAGTAGAATATTTCTCATGTGTTTGATGGATTAGAGCAGGTGGGGTTGGGGACAGAGCACATGGCCTTGGGCGTCATTGTTCATTGTTGGGATTCTGGTCTGCGACGTCAGTGGGTCTGTAGTCTTAATGGGCTGGACGAAACCCCGCTGTTCATCTTTTGACTGAGTTCGTCTGACTCGATACATCGGCGCCTCAAAAACGGCGGGTGGTAAGGGGATCAGGTGTTCGGGCGGACCTTGTGTCGCCAGTGAGTGTGAGAGGGTCAGAGAGAGAGAGCTATTGTCAGATTCGAACCAATAAGGACGCTAATGAGTCTGCGGGCCGTGTGCAGATTTCTGTTGGGTCGACCAATGAGAAATGACGAGGGGGATGTAGTGGACCCACCTCTGGAGTTTAAAAGGGGTTGGTGGGAGATATCCATTCCAATTTGCTCTATCGAATCTATGTATTGCGCCTGATCGTCACAGAGTAGCAGAACACACAAAATTTGATTGCTGATTTAGTAGTGTGTGTGTGTTTAGCAACGTTCTATAACTTCTACGTCTTCATTATGTATACTTGTAATATTTGTGGAAAAAACTTCGTTACAAACTATGTTTTAAAACGCCATACATTACAAGTTCATGAAAAAAATGCTGTCCTTCAATGTGCGGAATGTAGTAAAAAATTCGTCCGAGAAAGTGACTTAAAAAGGCACAGAGACTCAGTGCATTCAACCGAGAAAATTACTTGTAAATTTTGCTATACGTCCTTTACCCGTAAAGACAACTTATTGAAACATTTGAACAATAAAAGATGCGAAAGAAAGTTGGAGAAAGAAGCGGGGAAAAGAAAGAGAGTGGATTTGTCTGTATCAAGTAGGAAAAAGAAAACACAGTTGTCCACATCTGCTGAAAAACTCTACGGCTGATCCTGAAAATATCTTCTTACCACCAAAAGAGAACGAGAGTGCTTTTCAAAAGCATATAAAACTTTTAATCTTCCCAATAACGATAGTTCACTGGGGATAAAAGAGTTTATACTCTTAAGAAAAGAAGAGACAATCTTTATTTTTCGCAATGAACTCTGGAAACTTACAAAGCTTTGAAAGTGAGTAAATGGGTTCATTGCATTTACTCGAAAGCGACAGATGCTGGAAAAATGATAAAGAACGTAGAATTCAAAACGCCGAATAATGAGGTATTACAAGAAACTAATCTCGTCAGACTTTATGACGACATGTCTGAGAAAATAGTGAAAGAAAGTGAGGATTTTGAAGGTAGAGACTCGGGCTGGACACTGGACGAAATCTTAAGACTCGAAGTCCGCACGAACCGTTATTCTCCTTTCAGAGGTTCATCATCCTTCATCGAGGTGCCGAAGCAGATCGCTGAAACAAAGGCAATCATCAATGTCATCAATAAAAAGGACTCTCAGTGTTTCATGTGGTCTATTCTCGCAGCTCTTTACCCCAACACCAGCAACCCCAACAAAACGTCAAGTTATGTCCCCCACCTAAATAAGCTGAACTTTGATGGAATATCCTTTCCAACACCGCTTAACGAGGTGAAAAAATTTTCAAAAATGAACGATATAGGAATAAACATTTATTCTTTTGAAGAAGATTTAAAAATATTTCCTCTCCTCATTAGTGATATAGTGTGTGAGAAACATATAGATTTGCTTTACGTAAAAAATGGAGAGTTTGGACATTATTGTTTCATTAAAAGCTTATCTCGACTTGTTTCGAAACAACTCTCAAAACATCAACATAAAACATTTATATGTAAAAGATGTTTAAGTGCTTTCCAAACAGAATACAAACTTCTTCAGCACAATGAGATGTGTATACATAAAAATCCTGCAAGGGTAGTAATGCCGTCAGAAACAAGTAAGTTTTTAAAATTTAAAAAATTTTCAACATTGTTTAAAAATACCTTTTGTTGTATATACGGATTTCGAGTGTGTAACTAGGAAAACTGATACTTGCTGTCCTAATCCAAACTTTTCCTTTACAAATATTTATGAAAATCATGTCCCAATAGGTTTTTGTTATTTTATCAGTTATCAAGGGGGGCATTATAAAGATCCAGTAGTATATAGAGGTATTGATGCCCCAAAAATTTTTATTGAAAAGTTAGAAAAAGATGCAATAGAAATTGATAATATTTATAAAAAATCAAAACCGTTATTACCTCTTACTGAATCAGAAAAGCAATTGTATGATAATGCTAATAATTGTTATGTTTGTGGTCAAACCTTTCACGAAAACAATATCAAGGTTAGGGATCATAATCATGCTACTCAAAAATTTAATGGCCCTTGTTGCAATAGTTGTTATTTAGCAATGAAAACCCCCAAATTTTTGCCTGTTTTCTTCCATAATCTTTCAGGATATGACGCCCATATTTTTATTAATGAGTTAGGATATGATGAAAAACAAATTAATTTAATTCCGAACACCGAAGAAAAATATATTTCCTTCAGTAAAAATATTTCAAATGATTTTCAGTTAAGGTTTTAGATTCTTTCAAATTCATGTCTTCTAGTTTGGAAAATTTGATAAAAACACTAAAAAAAGATGAATTTAAATATATGAAACATTATTTTGACTCAGAAAAATTGGATTTACTTTTAAGAAAAGGAATTTTTCCGTATGATTATTTTGATAGTTTTGAAAAGTGTAAAGATTTTTGTTTACCACCTATTAGCAAATTTTACAATAAACTAAATGAGGAGGCTATAAGTGTAGAGGATTATAATCATGCATGTTAAGTATTTAATGAATTTCATTTAAATAATCTTGGTGAATACTGTGATCTATATGTAAAAACAGATGTTCTATTGTTCTCTTTGAAAACTTTCGGAAAATATGCATGCAAACTTATAAACTTGACCCCTGTTGGTATTTTACCACCCCAGCTTTATCATGGGATGCTATGTTATTACATACTAAAGTAGCTATCGAACTATTCACAGATTACGACATGCTTCTTTTTATAGAAAAGGGTGTAAGAGGAGGTATAAGTCAGTGTTGCAATCGTTATGCTATAGCTAACAACAGATATATGTCTAATTTTAACCCAGATGATGAGATAAAATATTTAATGTATCTTGACGCAAATAATTTGTACGGTTATGCAATGAGTAAATATCTACCCTTAAAAGATTTTGTTTGGAGTGATAATGATTTAACTGAACAGGATATTTTGAATTTATCAGACGAATCCGATGTAGGTTACATCTTGGAAGTAGATCTTGAATATTCTTCCGATTTGCATGACAAACATTCAGACTTTCCCCTTGCCCCTGAAAATCAGCCCCCACCAAATTGTAAAGAGCCTAGACTTTTAACTACTTTGGAACCAAAAACAAAATATGTTCTCCATTATTCTAATTTAAAGCTATATTTAAAATTAGGGTTAGTCTTGAAAAAAATTCATCGCGTTTTAAAATTTTTTTCATGGATTTATGTTCTTCAGGAGAACATTTAAGTCTGATAAAACATAGCAATTTGCGATTAGAATTAAAATTCAGCAAATCTTTAGAACAAACCGTATGTGTTATCGTTTTCGCCGAGTTTGAAAATTTAATCGAAATAAACAAATCGAGAAATATCTTGTATGATTTCGGAAATTAAAGAATGGATGGAATGCAAATGTATACAGTTTTATCTCAAGAGAAGACAACGTCCCCCTATTTTCAAGGTGTTTATTCTAGAGATTTGCTGAATTTTAATTCTAATCGCAAGTTGCTATGTTTTATCTCAGACTTAAATATTCTCCTGAAGAACATAAATCCGGTATGTATTACTGGAATTGGAAACCACGCGATCATTTAAGGATACATCTACTTGAGAAAATAATGAATGTAGAAATAAATTCACAGGTCCTATAGTATCATCTTTAGTAATAGGCGTATTGTCCACTTTTACTATTTTCGCTTTTACGTATAATTGTGTTTGACTGAGATCTATGTAATCTTCTGCACTTCCGGAAATGTGAAATTCTACAGGTGCATTATCGAAAACGTTAGAAAGAGGATGAAATTGTTTCCACTGTCCATCTTGAATAACTGTTTGAGTTCCTGGTAAGTTGAAAAGTTCCAATTCAGATTTAACACATTCAGGAGAATCTTTAAGAATAAATGCCATTTTTACGAGTCGAAAATGTCACGTACACTCACTTTACGTGCTTTGGATGAAATGAATTTTTCTGTTTCTTACGCTTTCTTTTATACTGTCCTTTTCCTACGATAGACTGAACTCTATCAATAGCTTTCTGAGCTAATTTTTTTCCACTTTCTCTGCTTCTTGTTTTTACAGCTTCTTTAAAATTTTCTCCTGACAATACATCAGAGGCAACACGACTACCTGTCATTAATACTTATTTTCCAATAGTTTTACCTCCTTTTACTAAAAAGGTAAAGCTGCTTTAAACAATCGACGAAATATTCCTCCGATTCCATAACCCTTTTGAAAATTAATGCCCTTGTAATGAGTCAGACCCGAACCTATTTGACCTGCATAATGGTCTTCAAATCTTTTAGTACAGCAAACGTATGGTACACTCATCTTGGTCTTTTATCTCCAAATGAGGGTATGAGAAATGCATTGCTTTATTTATAGTATTTGCCTCATGCGAAAATGAAGCACTGTGATCACTTTACCTCTTTCAAAGGGAACAAAATCACCAGAATTGAGTCTCAGTTCAGATTGAATAGTTTGAAACGAGTGTCTCACCAAAGGTAAGTATTGAGGTCTATCATAATATTGACTAATCGTTTCCCCGTCTTTACCTTTAGTGCGAACGATTCGCAATAAAGGAGCCTGTGTATCCCCACAATTTGGGGTGAAATTAGATCGGAGTAAACGTAAAAAACTGAAAAATTAGACCATGCATCAGCAACGAATTCGCTTTTCATGTTACCTATTATAATTGCATTGCGTTTGAATCCTAACAATTCGCCTAAATTCTCTAAGTGAAGGCTGCTACCTTGAACTGCATTAATTTTCACCCGTTTTGTTGCTTTATTGTAAATTATTGTGAACCGATTAGGATTTTTGGGTAAAGCAAGTTGTACGGCTGATATAATATCTAACATTGTTTCATAACAACCCACATCAATTGTTCGCTTAACAGTTGAAGAGATATTGCCGTCACCAGCTTTGTATAGAAAATAATTGTTAGTTTCATTTACGTTAAGCCAAGAATGAGGGTAGATTATTTCAGACAATCCCACTTCCCATTCACTATTTAAACAAACAGGAGAGGGTAATTGAGTTTTGAAATGAGATATTTTGTTTTCTGGAAAGAAATGCATAGAACTATCAGAAGGTAATGTTACGTAGAAAGACATTTTGAAAATGAGTCGGCAATAAAAAAAGTTTAACTATTTATACTTTTTGAATATTACAGTCACCCAATCATTAGATTTTTCAGGGGATAGCCTAAAAATTTAACAAAATATTCAGTGATTCCTCTTCTTTTTCTTTGTTTGATAACATTCTCTACAGGGTAGTAACCAGAGTCGACAACTTTTTGTAATTCTGCTTCGTAATAAGTACCTTTAATCTCTTCACCTTGTAAATCTTTTAATCTATAAACAATCGGAATTCTTTGCACGATTTCAAAAACTATGAAAAGTTCTCTTCTCCAGTTTTGTTCGTATCCTTTTTCAAAGTGAAGTTTTTGTTTATTAATGCGTACAACATCACCAATTTTAAATCTAGGGGCTTTAGGTTTCTCATTTCTTAGACCACCGTATAAATTTTTAATACTTGCTTCCGGTTATGTCTACTTACAGAAACAGGTTCCATTTTAATTGAACGGTGATACGAGTGATTATAACTGTGTATTAATTTATCAATGACGTCGATGTAATTTTTAGTGTTAAATTCAGTGAAATATTTCCACATTTTTGTTTTTAATGTCCGATTAAACCTTTCAACAATGCTAGCTTTTGTTTCGTTATTTGTAAAAAAAAAAATTTACATTCAGATTTTTTAAATAATTTTGAACTATTTTATTTAAAAACTCCTTACCGGCATCTGTTTGCAACACTTTAGGCTTCCTTTCTTTAAAAATAATTTCAAGCCCAGACTTTACACTTTTTCCAAATTTATCTTTCAGAGGAACTGCCCAAGCAAATTTTGAAAATAAATCAATGCAAGTTAACAAATACTTATACCCTTTATTAAATTCTGCTAAAGATTGCATATCGACTAAATCCGCTTGAAACTGACGATCAATCCAACTTACAAACACTCGATTCCGCTGAAACTTATGTCGAACAGGTTTATGAAGAGTGTAAGCATCTTTCTGCGATAACCAATGTTTTACATCTTTTTTACTTTATTTCCCTTTTACAGAGCGATGTAATGCTTCCACACCCCCGAAGCTATTTGGAACTTCAGGATTTTCGTAAAACGCTGCTAAATCTTGATGCATTGTTACCGATGAAAAGAACTTGATTGAATGACCATTACAATGAATAGTTATATTATTGTATACTTTTTGGGAAAGACAAAAAGTTTATGTATAAAAACATGAGCATAAATTTTCTCACTTTCATATGAAATACATTTAAAATATCACTTGTACATACTTTGATAATTTCTTTTAAAAAATACTCTTATTTATTTTAAGATGTGAAACGATTTCAACATAAATTAAACTAACAAACAATAAAAATAATAAGAACTCAAATTCAGCATATAAAAAAAAAATTTTATTCAAACTTATAAAAACAAAATATCGTGTAAAACAACTCAACAGGAGAAAACAACTCAACTCAGCAGCAGGAACGAACAACTCAACTCGGCAGTAGGACCGAAACAACTCAACTCGTCAGTATGAACGAAACAACTCAACTCTGCACTGCCGTCGACCGCCTGCACCGCCTTTACAGCAGAATCGGCTTTTTCTACCTACTTACGTGATTCTCTTCGTTCTTTCCTACTGATACAAGTCACGTAGATAATGTGGAAATGGGGCACCCACGTACAGGTGCCTCACAAATGGAAAGTTGCACAACAGGAATGAAAAAAACTGCCAATTGTAAAATTAATGATATTTGTCATGGTGCAGAATAGTAAATAAAAAAGTGATGTTATCAGATAGAAAATTTAAAATAAAAATATTTGAATTAAATGTAACTGTTTCTTTGCTATGAAACCATTCAAAAAATCTGCGAGAATCGTATGTATTTTCTGAGGTTTTCTTTTTTTTCTTTCAGTTTGAAAGAATTAGTGTAAATACTAGTCTGAAAATATACATTAATTATCAATACTCTATGAAAAAGAATTACAGTAGTCTATTTTAATTTGTAGTATTTTTCCTGAAAAATATGCTTGTGAACAAGATAAAAATTTTTACTTGTCAAAAGTTTTTAAAAGAATTAAACGTGAACTATGCAAATATTTTTAAAAGCAAGAACGAGTTTTTTTTCCTCTCTCTCTTTTCCTACTTAAACTCCTTTGATGATTATACATTCCATAAGTAATCACTTATAGACAAATATATTTTTAACTTATATTATATTCTAGATGTACTTTTAATAGAATTTCGTTGAAAAAACAAATTTACAAATAAAAGTAAAACATTTTATGTATATTTCAAAATATGAATTAGACCGGATTGTTCGAAAAGTAATGTCGAATTTTGTGTGTGTGTGTGTGAAAATGAAGGATAATTTTCTTATACCGAATAAATATTTTATTTGGATTATACACTGTCCATTTTAGTCCAATACCTTTTGCCATATTTCTGGCAGTAGCATGATTCTACGTTCATAAAACTGATCTTTGCTGGAAAAAAACTGATTCAAGTTGTTTTTGATATCTTGATTTGAAAAAAAGGTTTTATCGTCTGAAACAGTTTGGGGAGACCAGAACAAGCAATAATCCAGAACTGGTGTCAGACTTATAGAATATGGTGGATGTGTAGTAGTATATCCCATTCAAGCTACAAAAGCTTTTGGCGAGTTACCAAACTTGTATGAGGTTTCCCATTATATTAATGGGACACTGTATCTTTTATATTGATTAAATCTGTTATTTTCTGTTTGAATGAAATATCCTTGTCCAATTTACGAGAACACACTTCAGAATTGAACATGGTATTTTCTGGTATAAAAGCTCAAAAGAAAAAAAAGCAAAGAAAGAAGGCGATTAACTTGAAATCTCACCAAGTATAAACTCTGCACCACTTTTTTAAAAATCGGTTTTCTCAGTGTTTTGAGTCTGTTCAGTTTCACTCCAAGATTTCTTGCTTTGATGGATTGATTGAATATTAACGTCGCACTGTTCAGCTACACGAGGGCTTTTGGCGACGGACCACGTAATTTTTAAATATGGTCAAGTGACGTGGACGACACCTGAGCTGGCAACCTCCTCTCCTAACTACCACACCACCCCGCGGGAGGACGTTTCAGCTCTCGACAGATTTAACGTGCATCGCTGCCCTACACCAAGATTTCTTGCATTTAACTTTTTGTAGACAACTCGTTTCTTGCTCTCAGCGATGATTCATTTCAAAAATGAATTTCTTTGATGTACGAGCGGAAAATCACAGATGCCAATGCCATAGAGCAAATTTCTTTCTCAAAAATCATATAGAATTCATATGCCGAGTTTTGAAATTAGTTCTAGGCGTTCCATATCGATCGCGAACAATTTAATTCGATAAACTTAATCTTTCAACGATCTCACGAGTTCTTATCCGATCGTTTGCTTACCTCTGTACCTTTATATTGCCTTTATCAACTTCAGCTGGTCTTCCAGAACGTGCTGCAACTTCATCATCGAAATTACAAGAAGGAAATTTTTCAAACTTGTTTTGACACTGATGTTCTGTCATTACAACTTCTCTCATTTTATCCATTCATTTTGTTGAAAAATAAAGAAAAACTATAAGATTAAAATTTATTTTATGTGAATCAACGTATTTAAGTAATTATATATTTTGAATTAGTATAGATAAAATTATATTATTTTGGTACTCTCTTATTCAGTTTTTTCTTCTGAAAACATAATTTACCTCACTCTTCATTAGTTCTTGACAAACTTTATGAATACACGTCAGATTAAAAATGTAAATATAAGCACTAATCAACAGAAAAAAGCAAACAATCCTTTAAAAAAAATCAATAACCATTTTGAACGTTGTGTACTTGTTTTTGATACCTAAAAATACCTATGCCAATCATTCTGATCACATTTATATAGTTTTATAATCTAAGAACCGGACAACAAAAACCAGAAAAGCATTAATTATTCCGACATATTTCGAAATGTAATAAAATTTAGTTTCTTTTCGTCGATATGTCATAAAACAAAGTAGATACACAACTAAATATTTCTTAACTTTTGATGTTTATATTTGAGGTGTTAACAAAGCATTTCAAAATAATGTTATGTATTGATTAATATTGACTCACGTTAGATAAAAGTATCAGATGCAAAGTGATAAATCTCATTGAAGGTCCTTAAATTATATATATATATATATATATATATATATATATATATATATATATATATAATATACAATATTCCCAACTTAACGCCATATTTTCTCTGCATCTATCACCTTTTACAGTCGGTAATCGATTTCACCCAGAACAATTCAGAATAGCATGATAATACTTCTACCGCAAGACTCATGAGTTTTTCTTGTACAATCTGTTGCATTAATCATCCCATTTATAAGCCAAACACGCTTTAATTAGCATGTTACTGATGTTTCCTTCCTGCTATCAAATTCCCTCACAAAGCATTCTGAAAGGTACTGATTTCAGCAAGGAAATTCATTTCATACGAACGGAAATACATACCAAATAAATGAACAATTAAATCCACCTGAAACATTGCCTGTCACTGCCATTTTATTAATTAAACGAGACTCCGTGCGATTATTCGTGACGGTAGAGCATTCCTACGGATAACGCTTGAGATTTTGTACGCTTTAACATTGAGATGCTCTCTGGCGTGAAATTTCCGGTGTTTACATATCCGGAAATTGAGGCATTAGCGTCAAGCCCTTTCAGCTTGACATGCCAATTTTCCCTGCGTGATGAGAAAGGCGACTAAAGGTAAAGGAAAGAAAAATTTTGGATGATGTGGGCGAACCCCTCGTAATTAGCATGCAGCGTAAGATAATACTTTGTGTCAGTGATCTGTTTAGCTTTCAAAAGAGCTATAGATGAAATTGAATGAATGGATACATACATCAACTGTTATGTTTAGATGAATATATACGGCATTTTCTCTGGTATATTGTTTTTATTTTTTAACTGTCGCATACACAAATGTATTACTGTTCGTCGTTTAAGACTTGCTTAGCATTATTAGAATGCAGATAGACCGACCATGTCTACGCTTTGTTTCACGTAAAGCAGTAACAAAATTTTATAGGAAATTGATTCATTCGTTAAGTGATAGATTAAAAGATTAATTACATGCAGCTTTTGTAAGCGATGAAACAAAATGATCTATATTTAAAGATCTGATACAAGGAAATATATATTTCAGTTTGCGAATTTTCAAAAGGGATTCTAGGGAATTTTGGCTCGCAAATAATGATTGTATTATTACTAAGGCATTTATGTAAAAAGAAATACTTTGTTTCAGAACTTAGTTTAGGATGTAACATTTTTAAGGCATCTGACAATTTCACTGTAAGAAAATATGAACTTACAAATTATCAAAAAAAAGCGATATATATATAGATATAAAACTTCATTTCTTACTACAAATAAATTTTTTAAAAAAATCTTGTGTTTATATGTTCATATCTGGTGTGTTATATTTCTAAAATCTTGTATTATATCTTGTTTTTTCTATCTCTAAAATCTTAAATCACATTTGCATGTTCCATTATTATATTTGAGGGGTTGTGCCCACTTCTCCAATACTTATTGTTCATTCTTTGTTGACATTGTCTGCTTTCGAAATCAATAAAATTACATTCTTTGATTTTAAAAAAATGGAATCAGTTAAATTAATTCTCTTGCTCTGTAAGTATCGTCCGGGGCTTATAGAAGAAAACAAACAAAAAATACAAATAAAAAAAGACAAACTATTAAATAAAAAAACTATTAACCCTTTATCGACCGCATTATAATTTACTGCAGTTTTTTTAATGCAATATTTTTTTTTGAATCACTGCATTGAAAACTAAGGGATATACATAAACAAAATACCCAACTTTGGAAAATTTAATTAGTTAGAGCAAATTAATTAATTAAAGATATTCAACTGTAAAGTTAATTACACACACTGTCCACTTAAAATAAATAGTCAAATCGTTTTCTAAGGTCTTCATTAACATACCAAAAAAATAAGAGTTTTACCTTTTGACATTAACTATTTCTTCTGAACAAAAATGACAATCTTCGCTATCCGCTGAAAACGCAATTTCTGCTTAAAACTATTCGCCTTCACCGCAAAATACTCATCATAGAACTCGTGCTGCCATATATCTTGGAAGAGTGGATTTCAAAGAATATTCCTGCCAAGTATCGTCAGAGTATTCGTAGAAACGCGGTTATTCTATGTAATTTTAAAGTGAGTGGTACTTATAAGTACCGTCGGTCGATAAAGGGTTAAATAAAATCAACGAGGTTACAAACTAATGTGAACTCAGCTCTGTAGGTAACAAGCTGAAAATATTTGGCCATTTAATTTTAAGAGCATACAGTTTGAATTTCAGGCATTTTTTCTTTCTTTACTTCAAACAATGAAACAAAAAAGGACAAAATGTTGAACACTGTTAATCCCTAGCAAACAATCGAAAAGTTTTGAAGGGAACAGTGGCGCACACAAGGGGGGTCCTGGGGGTCCGTACCCCCCCAAAGCCCTTGATTTTTTTCCGATTGATCATAATTCTAAGTATATAGTACGTGAAATTTAATTAATTACTTGTTATTAATGATTAATTTTATTAATTAATGCTAATTATTTTATCAAAAATTAGTTCTTTACTGTGTTTTGTTCCCGAAAATCGATAAAATCAAAAGGAGCATGATACAAGAATGGTGAACTTTCGACCCCGGACCCCCTTGAAAAATTCCTGTGTGCGCTACTGGAAGAGAATATGTTAAATCTGTTGAGGTATACTTAAAAATTATCGTAACCCGAAAAAAATTGGGTGATTTTAAAAGTTGATTAACAGGCACTCTTGGTAGAATGGTTAGAAAACACTTCTTTCTTAGTAAAGAATGAGCTGATTTAGTATACAAATACTTCTCCTCCGTATAACGTAGTCGCGGTAGAATAGTGGTCATGATAACGGACTCGTGGCTTGCGTGTCATGAGTTTGAGCCTAGTGCAACTAAAGACCCTACGTGCTGATGCGTTAAATATGTTGAGGCTCAATCGTTCTCCCGTTGGTGTGGAAGTTAAGAGAGGGGAGTGCCAGCTCAGGTGTCGTTCTCATTACTTGGCCATGGTCCAAAATTACGAGGTCCTTCACCAAAAGCCTTTGAGTAGCTGAATAGTGCGTCATTACTATTCTATCACTCCAGAGAGTAACATCATTTTCTTCAATTTTTAAATCTTTTGGAATTCGGCGGATGCTTTTAGAGTCTTAGAGGGATACGATGAAACCTAAAGGTAGGTGTATACTTTTACAAGGCTCGTATGTAAAACCATCTCTGTGTGTTTACGATATTTACTGGATATGTGGTCGAATTAATTATATTATTATCAGATTATTCGTAAATAAAAACTGAAATGCATGCAAATCCTAGGTTCGAGTATTATATAGTTTGTTACCATTCTAAGAGGCGACTTTTTTTCATATCCATTGGCATGCTCTTTTTTGTGTATCAAAAAATTACTAATGTAATTTTATTTTATCTGTTTTATTACCCTCAATCCTACAATACTTACATTTAATTCAAACAATAAAGTTGCATCATAATTAATGTACATTTCTAATTTATCTGCAATATATCAATTCTTTACAATAACACGTGATACGATCTCAATGAACAAAAGTAAAAGAATAATTGTTGACAGATTACTCCACAGTGTTTTGTTTTCCCCTTTATTATTTTTTAAACATATATGCAGCCTTTTTTGTTGATTTTGAGCATTCAGTAGTGTGTATGAGCCAGTGAATGAGTGAAAGAAAAATAAAACTTTTATAAAAGGTTTGAAAATTTTCTTTCTATGTCAAATAGTTTTCTATTTTCTATTCTACTCTGTTTAGTTATTATTTTTTATGTAAAGTTAGTAAAATGTGAATTTTCATTAATTTTTATGTAGCAAAAATTTTGTAAAATGTTGCGATTATACATCATATATATATATATATATATATATATATATATATATATATATATATATATATATATATAATGCAAGAATGTCATCCTCATTACTTACCTTACCAAAAATCAAAATTACTAAGTCTCTCACGAGTATCCCTCAAGTAGCTTCAAAATGCACCCTAAATAAGCATTCATTGAATCAACCTATGTCTTTTTCAGAAAAAAATGCTATTCAAGATTTTAATCTCTTGCTTTATTGCTTCCAAGAATGCAGGGACGTCTTAAGACTTCTTGAGGTCTTAGGTCCCTGCACAAAAGTAGGCTCCACCTTTGACCCCGTTAAAGTAGAGAGCATATGTTGTCAAATACTCGTACAAACAATAACCCGAAACAAATAAATATGCATGACTTACAATCTCACAGACCGGCTCGACCGACTGCCACTCTTCGAATGAATGAGTAATGATGGTGACGGTGATAGGCCTAGGCCTATACATGGACGAAGGTCATCACATGTAGCCAGTTGACATATCATTCGAAATTCCCAGTTTTTCGGAGAATACAATCGGAAATATTCCATTCACAACCGGATTCAATATTCATTTCAACCGGACCGTTGAAATTATTCAAATTGTAATTTTATTAAGGCTAAGTCAAGAATGAGACGAAACTGAGGCCCGGGTCCAGATAGCCTATGGCTTAAGACGTCCTTACAAGAGTGCCATTAAGTTAGAAAATGCTGCTCATTGCAGATTTACAGTGTTGTCCAAACAACTTTCGGAGTATACGAGGACTCGATGAAAAAACTGGAACCTGAATATATATAAATCATACTCACAACCTTAAATAACTAAAAATAAGAACAAATTTCAGAACGATTTCGAAAATGTAAAATAAAACTTATTTTATTACTGATGAAAAAAATCAAGCTCCCAAAAAGAATAGCTTGTATGAAACTTATGAAAAAACATGTGGAATATTGGATCAAAACTCTGCAGGGGAGTTTGCAACATCACTGAAACTACAACGTAGCATGATATACAATTCTTTTGTAGATGAATGCAATTTTTTTTAAATTTTGCTTTATTTCTTAATTTGTTGTTAAAAGCGTTCAATATAAAGACAGATTCATAAAGATTTTTGGCAAATTTAGTTTAAGCTCAAGTTGAAGCTTTTTAAAACCATGGTTAGTTATACTTATTACAGTAAGGGAACAAATTTAAGCAGAGGATTGCGATAAAATTAATAAAATTGGAATATTTTTAAAAAATTGATTAGAAATGAGAGTTATCACATTCTGAAAGACTTAGAACATGTTTTTAATGTTTGAAGCTAACTATAAATGTTTCTTTAGAAAACTTTCTCGGATGCATGATGGGCTGCGGTAGCCCAGTGGTTAAGGTATCCAACCATGGCAGGCATGTCATGAGTTCGATCCAGGTACCACTAAAGACCCGCCGTGTAGGGCAGCGATGCACGTTAAATCTGTCGAGAGCTGAAACGTCCTCCCGTTGGTGTGGTGTGGTAGTTAGAGAGGGGGTGCCAGCTCAGGTGTCGTCCACGTCACTTGACCATGGTTCAAAAATTACGTGGTCCGTCGCCAAAAGCCCTCGTGTAGCTGAACAGTGCGACGTTAATATTAACTCAACTCAACTCAACTCGGATGCATGATGAAACTTAAAGTATTGATCATCATATACAGAAAGGAATGGAGGCATGTAATGGTATATAATTCCTTAATAAAAACTGTTATAGAAATAGATTTTATGTACTTGTAAATTATTAAAAATTTTAGGAAGTATATTGTCCTTAAGAAACACATACACTAATGAATTTCCCTTTACAGATGTTATTTAAGACAATTATTTTGCATATCGTTATTTTTAAATTTAATTAAAAAAGTGCTAATAATAAGCAATCTAATTTTAATTAATATAAGCCGTACATGCTATATCATATAAGTTTTTAATTTTTATAAATGATTCTTCTTCATATATGATGCAACTGTAATAACGTTCTGGGACTATATAAAACATAAAATTCCGACTAAAAAGGCATAAAACTAACATTCCCATAAAATAAAATATTTTTTAAAAAGAGGAACCCTGTCATATATTAATCTTGTGTGAATTTTTGTGTGTATTTTTGTAAACTTCAAAACTTTCTTATAAAAGATCAGCATCTAAGGTATCAAAATCAAAACAAGTAACTAAAAAACTTTGCGAAAAAAGTGTAAATGTTTTAGAATATATATATTAGAACTTATTTAAAACAAAAACATTTCTTCTTAAAATTTACATTCTTATACTAATAAGTCTGCAATTAAATATAATGTGTTTGCAATTAAGTATATTAATTTAGCTTACAGCAAAAGAAAAAAATCAAATTATGTGTAAGATTACATTACAAAAATTCACAATCACTTTGCAGTATGCTATATTTTACCACGTGTGTACATCAGAGGCAAAAGTCCTTAACACCTTACCATAAAAAATAACTTTCACATACAAACGCATATAGAAATAAGAACTTCCTAAAAGCGTAGTTTTTAATGATGTATTTTTAGCTTATCATTGTGTGACTAACGTGATTCAGTCCCTTTTCACTCAAAATCTTTTTGTGAACATTTCAAATTCTGTATGTGTGTAGCTATCTTTTCAAACCTGTCAATCATTGTGCGGAAGCTCTGAACGGGAAAATCGATGCACTGAACGCAATGAGTGAGGACTCCCATGTGTTACACATCAGGATGCTGCGTTTAGGAAAGTTTTCGGTACTTTTCTATCAGGTAGAGATGTGTATCAAAATGACGTCATCCCATGATGGTATACATTAGAGTAGGGGTACTCAACCTTTTTTCCTACCGGGTCGCATACATATGGTAAATATTTCACGCGGGCCGCAACGTGAGGATTGTGATGGGAGAAAAACACTATAGGATCAAGGAAACATCAGACATTGAATTGGACTTGTGAAACGAAAGCATAAAAAAAACAATATTGATTTTTTTTTAGATATTCGAGTTATATGATTTCTTATACATCACACTATAATTGTTTTTCTTCCAATACTGGTATAGCCGAAGAGAATTCTATTGATAAATTCTCTCATTTCATACTGCGTTAACTCGGATATAAAAAAATCATAACCACATTAATATCTGTATTACTCTATTTGTATTTAGTGCTAAAATGGCTAGCAATATTATATTTTTTAAGTGTACCACATTCAAGACAAATCACACAAGTTGTTGATCTATATTTGTTTTTCCCTACAAAATAGTGAACATACCAATCGTTATCGTCTCTTTGAATATTTTTCGTTTGGGAGACATAAAGTATAATTAAAACTCAGTTTCACCCATAAAATAGTCGCTACTCTAAATCATTTCAGTGCAGTGAATGCATTCTCGTAACTCCATTCTTATTTGTTATTATTACATACAAAAACAAAAACAAAAATATCTTGCAGATCTTACCCGTAAGACATCGATAGAATATATATAGATTTAATTGCTTGACTGATAGCATTGTCCGCTAAAATTTTAGTAAACTTTTCTTAAATAGTTGAATTTCTTAGTGCAAAGAGAACTTACTGAGCCACTCAGTAAAGTCCGTCGGGACGCATGCGGCCCGCTGGCCGCAGGTTAAATATCGGTGCATTAGAATCTTCACATTTGTAAATAGGTATTGATTGCCCGCTGACTACTTTTAATAGCATATCCATGATGCATAAGTACATTTTTGATGAAAGACGTTTCATTGAAATCAACAGTAGAATTAAATACAGTCGGATCGCTATATAACGAAGTCGCTAAATCACGAAAAAAATTCATTGTACGGAAAATTCGTTGTACGGAGGTTCATCTCTCAATTTTCTGTATAAACCACATTAAACAAATTTTAAATTCATAAAATTATATATTTAAAAAAAGTAGTTATTCACACCTTTTTGTAAATTAATATATATTTATTTTATATATCTTACCTATCAAAAAAGGAAGAAAGAAAAACTGCAAGGGAAGTTTCTTGATGCCTTTTCCCACTTCCTGAAGAATTAAATTTTTTCTCTGAAGCTCAAGCACATACGTTTTGACATTTTTCAGCTAAAAGAAAGGAAGTTACCAGTGCTACTGATCAACATACAAATGAACCGAGACAAATATACGGGGACATGAGACAACTCTACTGAGGGTGAAAGGTAATATCGAAGATGTTTCTAGTGAACTGGACATTGGGGATTAAGTGTTGCACTTCTTGGATGAAATCCCCCGAATTCTATTGCACTCGGTGAATTGGACACTTAATAAAACCAATTCAAGATTTATGATACCATGAAATGTGTTAAAAGGGAGAATAACTTGAAATACTTCAAAAATAAGGAGACGAAAAATTGAATCACAAGAGAAAAAGTTCGTTATATATAGGAAATGTACTTCGCTACTGGGAAGTTATTTTACGAAGAAAATCGTGAAATGTTCTTGGTTCCAGGAAAAAGTTCACTATATAGAAACATTCGCTATACAGAGAGGCTCGTTATATGGAGGTTCGACTGTATTTTCATATTATTTATAAATATTTATATGTTGTTATATTTTTGCTAATTTCATCAGGGCATTTTCTTAGGTTTATGCATATTAGGGTAGATCGAAATTTTTTTTTTCAGAATTTTAAAGCTTACTAAAGAAGAAATAAAAATAAAGGTTAATTTTATGCTAAGTATTGCCTCAAGAAAAATGAAGTTTAGGTATTTGAGGTTTTTTTACGGTAAAAAGTCTAATTTTTATTAAAGAAAAATAAGTATTTTAGTACTTTTTAACGTTTATTGCGTTGAGAGATCATCAACTAAATAGTCACAAGAAATAGTCTGTATATATTTAACAGCTTCTTTAGTATTAAATTTTTAAAAAAGTCTACTGTCGAAATTGCTGAACACAATAAAGAAGATGAAAAAAAAAATCTTGGACTGGACTGATTCGGCAGTGCGAAGGCGAAAGAAATGGAAAATAATCATCGCTTTTGGTTATTTATATTGTAGAAAAATAATTTTTTATTTTGAGTCTAAAATAATTTAACCCCAAAATTGTCTTCTTTCATTTTTTTGAAAATTCAATCCCTTTGTGGCAATACTAAATTATGAAATTATAGATTTAAATTATTTTTCTCTTGATCTCCATACCACACAGAACATCTTTTCCACATAGGTAGTATCCGATTAACAATAACTTTTTTTCCCCTTCATATAATCGCTACCCACCCTAATATATGTGTGCATAATTTACCACGCTTATTGCAGTGATATTTAAAAATTCATTTAGTAATTTAAATAAAATAAGTAAATTACATTAACGTTAAACGTATTTACGTTTAACGCTAAAACGCTTAAGGCGAAATATCGGTTGACACGAAATAATACAATGATCCCGACAAACACTATGTATTTTCATGCATTTGTTTTCTCTTATCGCGAAACGAAAATCGCTAAACACGAAAAGATCTCCCTTCTGGGATTGAATAAAATACGGAAAACTACCTCCTTTTCTATTTTTGAAGAATTTTCTTACGAGCTCAATGGCAAAGAGCTTAGAGAAAAAGCAAACTGCTCTTTCGCTTAAAATGAAAGAAGAGCTTCTTAAGGTATCCGACTACGTTCGGAACTGTGATTTTACAAAAGCGCATAAACGAATAATTTTCATGATACTTAGTGTCACTCAGATTAGAATACATGCATAAAATTGTTTTAAGGACATCTTGACAAAAAAAAAATTTATTTAATTATAATATTTTGGCAAAAAATTAACTTAGAATAATCTTTTTTCTAAAGGTTCTCCTTTTGTGAAAAATGGTTGTATTGTAATAATATTTTGCCTGTATATATAGTTCAGACCTCTCTACAGAGGCTCAACTAGAATTTTAAGACCCGCCGTGTAGGGCAGCGATGCACGTTAAATCTGTCGAGAGCTGAAACGTCCTCCCGTTGGTGTGGTGTGGTAGTTAGGAGAGGGGGTTCCAGCTCAGGTGTCGTCCACGTCACTTGACCATGGTTCAAAATTACGTGGTCCGTCGCCAAAAGACCTTGTGTAGCTGAACTGTGCGACGTTAATCTTCACTCACTCACTCATTCGAGTTAAACGATATTCACTGTGATTAAATGTTCTTTTTTTTTTCATTTATTCTATTTTAAATACAAGACAAACACTTAAACCGAAATTTTTGCTTGGAGGACAAAATGAAAGTTATGAAAATCATTTCGAAGTAGCTTAGAAATTTTCAAAAAAGGATAAAAGGTATTCTAGGGTAGTATATATATATTTGTATTAAATATTTCAATTAATAATATTAATCATAACTTCAAGGATGTATCACAACTAGAAGACAGTCTAAACTGTATAATAAAACTTATCTCTTTTAATGTATTATTCACCTTGGGATAAACTTTAACAGAATAAAAGATGTATCAAGTTTAGATTTAAAAAAAATGTAATCCAATTTAATCTTTTTGTTTTAATTTTAAATGTATTTTAGTTTGACTTCAGGGCTACAAAAAGAGTTTATTTTAAGAAAGACAATTTCGACCCATGATTATTAAATTATAAAGTATGTTATCAAATAAATTAAACACATGGATATTAATATTTCTAGAGTTTATAGAAAAATATGTAAATTTGCAATTTTTCTTAGCCAAAATTCTATGAATAAATAACGGAATGTTTCAATGTAAAACAAAAGAAATAAAAACATCTCACTCAATTGTTTGACTAATTTCGTTTAGTTATTCTGATTTCGCTAAGTATATATGCTAGATGGAAAATAAAAGAATATCTAAGTGAGTTTTTTAAAATATATTTTAAAAGATTGATAGTTTTGTATATTTTTTGTTGAAAAGTATTAAAATGCTTAATTTATAACGGCTTAAAGATTAACTTTCACATATAAGGTAACCGACTAGGCTCGGAGACCAATTTTCATTGATATAATTATTGATCCATCTTAAGTGTCACAAGTCGCAGGATATAAAATATTTTAAGAAATAAATATTTTATAAGCATTTTTAAATTTGATTTTAATGATTTTTCGTTAAAATTGCTGTATGTTCTAAGCTAAAAACTGCTGTAAAATATGATTAAATATAACTACCTCAAAACCTGCGGTTTGCTACACTTTAAAGGGTTCGTAACATATATGTTATAAATTTAATTGAATTTGATTGGATTGTTTTGGATATATCCCATTTTTTTCATGCACAAATAATCGTAAAAATTTCATTTTTCAAAAAACATTATAAAAAATATTTTCATAAGTTAGTTAAAGTAAATGCTATAAAAACAACTTAAGCAACTCTCTAGTTATATATATATATATATATGGCATCCAGTAAATCCAATGGTCATCTAACAACGCAGTCTTCGCGCGCAGGCGCAGCAAATCCAAACTGAAACGAAAACTTTGAGACTTTTAAGAACAGAGAGAAAAAGACTGAGGTGCGCGAGCAGGCGTTACCGTCGTCACATAAACCTATCTGTTAGAATAGCTACCTTTTTAATTAATTTTTGTTAAGTTTAAATAAATAGAGAGAAAAGACAAATGTCTTGGACCCCTTGTCTCCCACAAATTATGGGTGCTTGGCCGGGATCGAAAAAATTTCGATTTTGATCAAGGTTTGGACAGTGAACTAAAGCAGCGTCCAAGGAGGAGACGCGCCGCCATTTTTTGGAAACTTCGTTCAACCTGTGTAGAGGTTGAATTTTCATTTGCATTTGAACCCAGCGTGAATACCAAGCCTGTGTAGAGGCCGGGATCGAAAAAGTTTCCATTTTGATCAAAGTTTGGAACGTGAACAAAAGCCGTCCGTGGAGGAGACGCGCCGCCATTTTTTGGAAACTTGGCTCAACCTGTGTAGAGGTTGAATTTTTCATCGAACCCTGAATATTCCGCCTGCGTAGAGGCTGGAACTATTATAATCAACGTTTTTCTTCAATTGAATTCTTCATTGGAACCCATTGTGAATATTCCGCCTGTGTAGAGGTTGGAACTATCGACGAAAATTCCGCCTGTGTAGAGGCCGGAACTATATTACCTGCGAAGAGGTGAAATCAGTGGAATCAACGTTTTTCTTCAATTATTGGATACATCGTACGTGCGAGCAACAAGGGAGCTAGAAAAAAAAGGTAGGATCTTTCCATATTTTTCTAAAATGTATAAAAACGCTCTTAAAGAGGATCTCATAAGAGTTGTTGAGGATCTAGACGGTACTGTGGAGAGTACGGACACCATAGCTAAACTAAAGACTAAAATTGAGAAGAGTAGTACATTTGAAAGTGATCCAGATTTCGTTAAAACTTTAATTAAAAACTGTATAGATGAGAGGGTATCGCGAAACGAAAGGGATTTAGAAAAACAGAAAATTGAACTTGCTAAACTTCAGTTAGCACAATTAGAAAAAGAAGTCGAACTTCAAACGGCTAAAAATGAAGCATTAAGTTTAAATCCTGCAGCTAAAGTCGAAGAGAATCAGTTCGAAACAAACATAGAAAATATGATCAAAAGCATTAAAACTTTATCTCTTCCTGTTCCCACCAGATCTGAAAATTTTAATCTGTTCTTCCAATCATTAGAACGCGCATTTTTAACCAAGAAAATAAACGACGAATATAAATCTGAAATTTTAATAAATCTTCTGGGCGAAAGAGCTCATAATGTCTTATTGTATATTAAAAAGGAGGAACTAAATGACTATGAAAAACTAAAATCTATAGTACTCAGAGAATTCCAATTAACCCCTCGCGAGTGTTTAAACTCATTTAAAAATGCTGTAAAATCATCAGGCGAGACATACATCCAATTTGCTGCAAGATTGACGGCAAACTTCCAATATTATTGTTCGTTAAGAAAAGTTAATTCCTTTGAATCTCTATGTGATCTTTTAATTTCTGATAAATTATTTGAAACTTTAAATAAGGAAACCGCAACTCATATTGGCATTCGAGAAGCAGAAGATTGGTTTAGGCCAATTGATTTAGCTAAAGAGTGCGATATTTATATTTCATCTAGAAGCGGATCACATAAGGAAATTCCTATTGCTTGTGGATATACCGAAGACCCCTTTAAAAATAGATCAAGAAACTTTAAACCAGAGATTAAAGAGAACTATCCCCAATATCTTGAAAGACAAAATAAAAATTGCTATATATATGCGGTGATTCATCTCATTACGCAAGAGATTGTGGGAAGCGTTTTAAGCCTAAAGAATCTAACGGCCACATCCATAATAGAAAAACATGAATACTTTGGAAGTCGAGAGTGAAAAACAAAATAGCGATGAGTTCGCACAGCTCCAATATGTAAACATTTTTGTGGAAAATCAGCCCGTAACAGCCTTGATTGATTCAGGTTGCCAGATCCCAGTTCTAAATTCCTCACTAATTAGAGTGAACAAACCTTCCGAAGAAATGATAACATTAAGTTCGTGTTTTGGCGAAAAGCGTATAGTAGAAGTGTCAGCCATAAATATTTCTCTTAATCAACACTCTCCCAGCTCAAGTGTTCGAACGGCAATATCACCGACCTTGACCGAAGAATTTATTATACATCCCAGTGTATATACTGAAATAAAGAAACTAGGCCACGCAAAGAGCGATGTTTTATTGAATGAAAGTGAATCCTCTTTAGGTGCTGTTTCTTTTTCAAATGTGATAGAAAACTCTAGTTATGATTTGTCACATGTTAAAAACTTTAATACTAGAAATGATTTGAGTTCTCTAATTAAGAATTATAAATGTAATAAAATTAAGAGTACTAAGTTAAAAATGAGTATTATAAGAGAAAAATGTTCTGATATAGTATTGTGTAAGAAAGTCAATGGTGCCATGAAAACGAGTTCCGTGGACTTCAACTCCCGATCTCCTACCCCTTCACCTATGGAGAGTAAACATAGATGGTTTGCGATGCTCCGGAAATTCTTCAAACCCTGGCAGTGGAAACGGAGGAAAAAGAGAGATCGTTTTGAACAGACGTCCAGAACTCTAGAGAGGAAAATTTCGATGCGTTCAAGCAAAGAAGAGCTTGTTAAAAAAGACGTTCTTATGCCTGATGGAACTGATAAAGACCAAGATAGCAAAATAAATGATTTCGTTCATCCTACCGTACTATCGTCATCTCAGAATCATGCCATGCCTGTGAAACACAATGTTTTTCTGTGGAACCTTCCGGATGTCGAAGAGGTGCCTTCACATGATAGAGAAACTGTCTAGTTCAGCAGAATTATGATATGTTAAATCTTTGTGTATTTGTCGTATAGTCCTTGTCTGTTCCGTCTTTTTTGTATGTTTCAGATTCTCCTCTGGTCTCGATGAAAAAGGAAAAAAGGAATACGTACCGCTGCGGACAGCGGACAGTCAGGCTGGCCGGTTGTGGCATCCAGTAAATCCAATGGTCATCTAACAACGCAGTCTTCGCGCGCAGGCGCAGCAAATCCAAACTGAAACGAAAACTTTGAGACTTTTAAGAACAGAGAGAAAAAGACTGAGGTGCGCGAGCAGGCGCTACCGTCGTCACATAAACCTATCTGTTAGAATAGCTACCTTTTTAATTAATTTTTGTTAAGTTTAAATAAATAGAGAGAAAAGACAAATGTCTTGGACTCCTTGTTGTCTCCCATATATATATATATATATATATATATATATATATATATATATATAAAATTTCTTCTTCCTCAATATTTATATTTCTTTTTTTTCTAATGGCCTCAACATCAAACACTTAAATTGACTGTGTTATTGATTTTTTGACTTTAATTGACTATTTGATTTTGGTGGAACACCTATTATATTTTAGAGTCACAACAAATTATACTTTATCTATTTATTTATTTTGCTATAAATTACGAATTTTGAAAAAGACTTTGTTTTGGAGACATTGTTCGATACAAGCGTAAGTTTTGAAAAACTTCAACAAACAAAAGTTCACTAACACACTGGATTTTTTTTACCTCTTATCTAAAAATAAGAATTCTGGAATTTTTTTAATAAAAAAGAAGGGATTCCGCTTGGGCAAATAAATAGCTTACATTTCCAAATGAGAATGAGAGTGCATTTCTTTTTCTTTCTTTTTTTTTTTAGATTTTTCCACTTTATTAGTGGTATTTTAAGTGTTATTATTTTTTAAAATGTAGAATAGTATATTCAAAAAGCTCTATTGTAGTTCTTAGAAGAAGAAAATTTTAAAATAAATCATTCATTTTGTGAAAACGGGCTCATTTAATAAAACAGAAGCTTATTTTTTCTTAAGAACAAAGCATAAAAAATTTCTTTGTAATAAATTCACTCTTCACATAGAACAAAATTTTTTTATTTCCCTTCAAATAGAGTGAAACTCCTTGACTTGACTTCATTTAGAACATTAAATTATTATTCTATTACACTATCAATAATAACCTAATAATTCAATATTAAAAAAAAAAATTCAGAATACACCATTATAAATAAACTCATTATAATTTTTTTAAAATAATTAAAATCATTTTTTTTTTATTTAAAACGGATTACTGTATTTTATAACTACATAAAGTAGATAAAAAAAGTTCACCAAAGAACAATAGCATTAATAATAACTAATATCAGAATATCTGACAGTTCGAGCGATTAGAGCAAACCCCCCTAAAAAAGAGTAAATAGATAAACCAGAAGGGCATGTTTCGTGTCACGATTTAATTATCTATTTAACTGCAGTTAAAGGTTAATAAAAAAAGCCTTCTCCGTATCTTTATCTCTGTGGATCGTGATTACATGAGCAAACAGCTTAACGGGACCTTTCCGCGCCCGCCTCTACTCTTTCGTGACTTCCGCAAGATTGAGTGAGTGGATTTGTTTTTCTTTCAAATATCCCTGTGACGTTTGTGGTTGCATTTAAGATCTGTTTATCTTAAAACTTAAACAATAGAGTGCTGAGTAGTCTTATATGGATGAAAAAACTATGATACAATGTGAAAAAAGTGGAAGATTATTATTTTCAGATCATTCATCTTAATTTCCAAGAAATTATTTGTGAGTCGAGTTTAGAGAAATCCCACACATTTTCTTCGATACTAATTATTGAATGATTATCATAAAATGTTGAAAAGTTATGTATTATTTCTAACATACAGCAATATTATTTTTTATATACTCCAGGGAGTTTGAAGAAGATGAATCGAATACATGATCACAAAACTACCATCTAAAATAGGCTGGTCTAACCCTAAGTACAAGCTGGCTATAAGTGCGCGGTTCATTAAGCGTTATGAATTTATAAAATTAAAGAGATTCTGACTAAAAACGCCATTGTTAATATTATGGATATAATTTTAATGCAGTATTTATTTAAGACTGATGAATTTTTTTAATTCTATAACACTTTATACAAAATGCATAGGAAAGTCCCTTTAACCTGAAAATACAAATTAAATAAATAAATAAAATAAACGGATGGCATTTGGTTGAGATGGACAATATAAATTGTAGCTTGTATATCTAAAAATGATCGGATTAATGTCCAACTAAGATTTTTTGCCCAAAACTGTTTGATAGGACAAGGCAGCGTTTCAACGTACTAGATCATGGATTACACTACTGGGACAACGTACTAGAGTCACAGAACTACTACTGCTTACTACTGAGCACAATGGGAAATCCCTCGTGGAGACTATCCGCCAGACGCCATATGCGCTGGTCCATTAACATGTGGTGAGGTACCAGAAAGACTTGTTTTCTGGAGTCTGTGTTCTACGAAGGTACATTAAATGGATAGAGGCAACTGTAACTATTATAGGAGGATAGTGAAATATTATTATGAGGATATTCCACTATCCACATTGCGGTCCTTCTGATTCCAGCATGACTGTAGACTTGCAAACCAGAAAGTTGGAATGAGAAGCTTTTTGAAAGATCGTTTTGAACAACAAATTATCGCGTATGAGGATACTGTTGAAGGACCTTCTCGATTGCCTGGCCTTATTCGGTTGGATTTCTTCCTGTGGGGTTACATTAAAGATCAGGTTTATGCACATACAAGTCTGCTGGATCTACGTTGTCGTCTTACAGATGGGTGCAACAGTGCGATACCATGCTGAGATATGAACTTGCAGAATTATTCTCACGAATACAAATGTGTATCGTAATCACTGGTAAATTCTTACAGTATACTTCAACATTAACTTGTTATCACTTTGTAACAATTTGTCCACGGCTTGTGTGTGTGTGTGTGATATCCTCAAACTGTATTGGCGTAAACATGTGTTTTATGCAGACAAATATGCGTATTTCTTCATACCTAAGTTTATTCCTTTAAAACAGTGTTTCTCAAAGTGTGGGGCGCGCCCCCCTGGGGGGGGCGCGATGACCCTACAAGAGGGGCGCGAGCGTATCGAAAATTTAAAGATTTTTTTTAAAAAAAATAAACGGAAAGAGAAGTAAAACAAAATGCTTTCTTCCATAATAAAAAAAATACACACAACAACACTGACATAATTTATGTTTATTATCTGGCTTTTTTCCGTCATCAAATAGCTATCTTTGATCCCAAAACCAAATTAAAGAAGAAAAAAAAACATTTTGTTTTATTTGCTGTATTTCCTCAACGACAAATTTTTTTATTACTTTTTAACATAAAATATTACTTGTTAAAAGAAAAAACGAAACCCAGACCCTGAGAAAAATTCTAAGATAAACAATTCACCACTGTAATTATTATTGAAATATTGTACATTAGTTGTAGAAAAAGAAAAGGAAATCATGATTCACTTTTCAGCCAGGCTGCATACTACGTTTGCTAATCATTTGATTGACCTTCAATCTTATGGTATGGTTATTATCAATATTAGTTCCCTCCAATCTTTTCTGCGTTTGCTTTTCGCTTAGGGAAATTGTAAATAATTGAGTTTTGCGATATTTGGAAAAGAATTGATTGGTTTAACATTTCTGTAGGATAATTGAAAAGTGTCTGATTTGCGTCCTTTATTATGGTCTTGTACTTTTGAATCATTTTAGTTCAGTTTTATTGGATTTTTCTCAAATCATCAAAGAATTGAATAGTCCTTGAAAGAAGGTAAGTATACTTTCTATAAATTAAAATATTCACTAGAATTCCGATTTGTATCGTGTACAGTAAAAATAATTCTAAACAAATGATTGAGGTGACTGAGTCCCCCCGCACTACCATTAATGTTAGCATCGAGTACGCGCCTGCTCCCGGGTTAAAACATTTTGAAGTCTTCTCGCTTTAAATGTTAAAAGTAACACAATTATTCTTCATCGGAATTTTATATTCTTTTTCATAATTTAACATTAATTCTAAATGCTAATTGTGTGAGGTTTAAAATTACAGTTCTTTTAAACATTTATTTACAATTATAGTATTTATCTAAAAAATCATTTTACATTTTTGTATACAATGTCGTGCACACAGTTTTACTCTCCTTACAGTTCAGCTATTATATCAAGAATAATGTTTTATATTTTTTTTAAAAATGAACTCATGCGAAGAGTCGGTGTTTCAGCCAGTATACGTTTGATGTATCAGTACTGAAGAAGGTATTTTATAAATAATTTCTTATTACTGAATTTGGCCGCGGTAGCCGAGTGGTATAGATATCGGATCGTGGCTTGCCTTGTCACGAGTTCGATCCCAGTACCACTAAAGACCCGCCGTGTAGGGCAGCGATGCACGTTAAATCTGTTGAGAGTTGAAACGTTTTCCCGTTGGTGTGGTGTGGTAGTTAGGAGAGAGGGGTGCCAGCTCAGGTGTCATCCACGTCACTTGACCATGGTTCAAAATTACGTGGTCCGTCGTCAAACGCCCTCGTGCAGCTGAACAGTGCGACGTTAATATTCAAGCAATCAATCTTATTACTAAATTAAGAACAAGTTTAATAATTATTAGGGACTTCTACGGGCTTGTCTTGTAGAGGAAAGTTTTTCAAAGGAAGGTTTAATATCAGAAATTGACACTTAAAGAGTTATTTTTCTATATTTAGCTGAGATCTATATTTTGTCTTCAAGGCATCCACTGCAGAAAATCCGGTTTGAAAAAGGTAGGATGTTGAAAATGGTAATAGTATACGAAGTGCTTTTGTTTTCAGTACAGACAATTCCTCATCCACCTCTACCCCAAATTCAAAGAGCGATTTATTACAAAATTGCCTTTTAATTTTTCACTGGATGTGAAATCTATGAAGATTTCTTCTTCAGAAGTTGAGAGCCCTTCTGGAGTATCTTGAAATAAATCCCTAATCCACTCGTAACTTGTTACCAAGCTGTCCTCATCCAGAAAATACTTTTTGAAATTCTTTGCCAACATAGCTAAATGATTTTACATGTTTTAAAAACAACTTTCACATGTTGTTCTACAGATTTGTAAGTTTTAACACATATCGAGCTGGGTCTTTTTTTCCATCATTTACTTCAGTAGTGGTAAATCCAAAATTTAAGTATTTTTGAGAAGATCGCCTTGATTTAATTTTCGGAACCATGCTTGTTCGTCTGTGTACTTGTCGATTCTTTATTATGGTCGAATGTTTGCTTACGACTTAAAAATGTATGTATGATATTGTTTTAATCTACTGCCGTAAATACTTAATTACCGTGAATTACAATTAACGTGGAAATTAAAAAAAATGTACATTCAAGCTAGATTTGGTAGCTATAGGAGTATCGAGTCGACCAAAACTGACTGGAATTGTACGAGGAAAAGCATTTTTACATGTTTTGCGCAGTCATCCGATAGGTTGCCCAGACTCACGCAAACGTACCCTATAATGCCAGATGTGATGGATATGATAGAGAGCGACATTGACTAGACTATTTTTCTAATGACATTTGTACTTTGAGAAATGAATGCTGAAGGAAATAAATTTTAATTAAATACATCATTTTGCGATCTGTTCCAATTTAAAAATTAGAGAAAGAAAAATAACATAATTCTCTAAGTAATATATATTTTAAGTAATTTTCTTAATATATATATTACTTAAAAGTTACATATACACAAAATTTAATATACTTATCGTATTAATTTGTATGGTTTATAATTAAGATCGTATTGTAACTTTAGCGTCTCTCTCTCAAAGTGCATTTTTATTGCGGTAAATACATTATTGTTGTACAGGGAGGCGAGACAAAAATTATGATTGAAAATTGGGTTGTCAGTATTGAAAGTTTGAGAAACACTGCTTTTAATGTATGAGTGGTGCACAGAGTATTTTATGACTAATTAATTAATACTAAATTAAGAACAAGTTTAATAATTATTAGCTACTTTCATGGGCTTGTCTTACAGAGCAAAGTTTTTGAAAGGAGTTTTAAGATAAGAAATTGACCCTCTGAGTTCATTTTCTATATTTAGCTGATATCTATATTTTGTCTTCTAAGCAACCACCGCATTTTGTAATATGTTCCAATTTAAAAATCAGAGAAAGGAAAAATAACTTAGTAATTATCCTATTACTTAACTTTTTTTTGCTTAAAAGTAACATATACAAAATTTAATACTTATGTCATGAATTTGTACGGTTTATAATAAATATTGTTGCTTTATCGTAAAAGTGCATTATTATTGCATTCAGTAAATTATTATGTATAAGGGGGGGGCGCGATAAAAATTGTGATTGAAAAGGGAGGCGCCAGTATTGAAAGTTTGAGAAGCACTGCTTTAAAATGTTTACACAAAACGGAGAGCATTGGTTTCGTTTATTTTTGGGTATACAGGGGACAATTTATCTCATACATGTGAACCAAATGCTTTGTTTCTAAATAATTAATTAATTCTCTAAAACATTCTAACTGGAAATTTTGCTCTATCTCATTTCGTTTTTCATTTACAATACTTATTTTCTAAATTTTCCCCAGGGGTGCTGCTGTCATTTGCATTAGGTTGGATCTAGTCGCTTGACTATATTCATATCCAAAGTTAAGGTCACAAATATGGTTTTCGACGCAATTCTAAATCTCTACCCGAAAAATTGATTGAATTTGTATTTTCTGTATTTTGAAGAACAAGTACTACAATATATCAACCTTTCGGTTCAGAAAAAGAATTTGTTTAGTTTTAGTTTTTGTAGAATTACTGGCAGTAGCGTAACGGAGTATGCCAGGGCCCTCGGCAAAATCTGGTTTTGGGCCCCAAGCCAGATCTTACAAAGGAATGGGGGGGGGGATATGGGGGTTTACATTACGCCACTCATTACTGGATTGAGACTGCATAACCATTGGTGATTTTTGCCTCTGTTTTGGTAATATTACATTAAAACAAACAAGTTAGCCTGATTGCAGTGCGAATGAGTTCTCATAATCGTTTTGATGATTCCTTGAGATAGAGAGCCGTTGCAGCGGAGGTGACTCGATGGTTACAAGAGGCACTAAAAGTGGTCTCTTGATTATGGAATCAATTCCTAACAAGTGGTACTGTCAACAGAATGGTTGGCCAAGGCCGCCTGTGCAAGCTCTCTACTTGGAATTTAGCGTATGATGACATAGATGAACAACGACTCCTCAGCTTGCTCATTACCTTGCTGATGTGTCTAGAAGAAAAATTTCCAGGCAAGCTGTCTACATACGTCTAACAGAAACTGGCCCTTACACCCGGTGTTCAAAAGTGTGTGTCCCTTTGACTGCATGCAATGGGAAAGACTGGATATTGTGGAGTTGAAAACATTAGTCGTGGATACCAGAAAAATGGGTACGTGTTCTTTTCAACGTTGAGTCGAGGTTCATCAGAGTGATTCTCGTCGAGTCTTCATCAGGAGAGAAAATGAAGCTCACCTTTCTCCCTCCTACGTAACAGAAATGGACAGATTTGGAGGGAAAGAATACATGTGAGGGAATACTTGCTCATCACAAGGAATGCTTGTGAGGAGAGGCATAATTTTGGGCAGTCGTATACTACTGCTCGTTATCGATGCGAGTAACGCACAGCGCTACAGGGATGAGTTCTTTGAAGTCTATGTGAGATTTATTCTGGGGGCGGGGACCATGGCCATGAGTTACATTTTTATGAATGATAATGCATGCCCACACCGAGCACACATTGTTGATGAATTTCTTGAAGAAGAGAATGTTTGTCGAAAGAATTGGCCCTCGAGGTATCTCGATCTCAATCATATTGAACATTTGGAATGATCTAGGAAGAGCCATTTCTCAGTGTAGCCCTCCTTCCAGGGTTCCCAGTAGTTAAAAGTCGCACTTTGGGAAGAATGAACTTTGTTACCACAAACATTTATTGACACCCTCATAAGCAGTATGGCAGCTCGTTGTAAGGCTCGTATGGCAGTGTACGTAGGTTACACTTCATATTAGACAAACTACTTTTCCTGAAGTAAATGCTTTATCGCTGATTCATGATATCTTTCACTTTTTTGATTTCTTTTTCTCTATTAATATATTTTCTATGTTTTTATATATTGCTATATTCTTTCTTACATTATAATATATCTCTTTGTCAAATTTCGTGGGAACACAGCAAATAGTTCATCAGTTTTCATAGATTTTCCGTTTGTTCTGTGGTGAAGTATCTTGGCGACGGAACGCCCTCGATTGTTCTCATAGTTGGCTGTATTCATATATTATTGTAATCCTTGCTATGCACCAAAGCTTGTATAAGATGAAACGCTATTGTTGAGAAAGGACACTAACAATGCGCTCCTAACACTGTTTAATAAATATATTTAAAAATTTAATACAGTCCATTGCTCATTAACTAATTTGAATTCTTAAGTATGCAAATTCCGAACAATGTTTGTGACCTTAATTTTGAACATGAGTGTACATCGTGACCTCACTTGCATAACTGTAGCTCTCTCCATTAGTAAGTACTTCAGGTTAAGAGGACTTTTCTATGCACTCTGTATAGCAACCAGTAATTCATACGATCATTCTCAGGTATTATCTACACTAGTAAAATTCGTAGGTAAACAAACGTATGAACAAGACTAGGTGTATCTTCTCACGAACCGCACGATGCAGAAACTCGCCGAAGGTACCAAAAGTTCGGGAATGATCCAAGGAATCCGTTTTGACCATTTATATTCCGATTCCAATTAGTTAAAAATATGTTCATTAAAAACCTTAAAACGCATAATTAAGGCTATTTTTTCCCGCCAGAGGCAAAGTTCAAATTCTCCGATTTTTTTTCCAGACGTTTTCAAAATACAATCTAATTTTTTTATGAGACTCAGCCAAAAAATAATTACAGAATCGGAAAGATCATTTACTTCGTCACGATATGGTATAACTTATTTTACAAAATATTTCTATTTTCTATTTTTTTCGATTTTTTTCTAAAAAGAGTCAAAATCAGTACGTTTTTATGAAAATGATTTCCAAATCGCTCCGCTTGAATTTTCTTTTGCGTTAATGGAACGATGTTTTACACTAAACAAGTTCATGCTTTTTCTTTTAGAATCAGTCATTTAAAAATTAAATGTCAAAAACTTATTTTTTTTACGAATTTTCAAAAAATACTCAAAATTTTATTTAAATACTTAATAACTTCTTTATTTATAAGTATAATCTCACGAAACTTTTTTTCCGTGTGTAGAACAATAGTATCCGTAATCTGTAGAAAGATTGAAAAAAAAAATTGCTTAAAAATTACTGGGTTTTTTTTTAAATTGTGTTTTTCGTTTTTTTCCCCTTTTTGCGAGAAATATTTAAGCATTATTTTGGTTAAATTTTTTGTTTAAAAATGACCGTTGTGCTCAATATATGAAGTTTGAAGGTATTAACTTAAAATTGAAGCCCGAAAAAAATTTTAACAAATAATGCAATGTGAAATTGAATATGTCTTCCTTTTATTTTAAAAAATGTCTTTTATTTCTTTTTTCCCCGAAGTTTCGTGGATCGGTCGCTTAAAGCGCTGGATTAGTAACCTTTGTACCCGGATTCAAAACAACATCACCGCTTAGTTTTTAGGATTTTTTTTTTAAAAATACTCAAAATTTTATTCACGCATTTAATAACATCGCCAGCAATTTTGTAATGGGAAAGATAATTTATTTCGTCACGATACGGTATTTTTTTTTCTTACAAAGCAACGATACTTTACATATTTTATGATTTTTTCTAAAATGAATCAATATCGATGCGTTTATTTTAAAATGATTTTTTAAAAAGTCATACTTTGATCTTATACAGATAGTGATTTAAAAATAAAATGTCAAAAACTTTTTTTTTTTTACGATTTTTTTGTGCAATAATTCATTACTTTTTGTGCCACTAGATGGCTACACCTGTCAAGTTGTTTAAGAATCAGTGAATGTTCGCTTACTCGAGAGCTCTGGTAGTGAGAAGGGAAGGGGAATTTCCATGACAATATGCTATGCTTTTAAAAATGTTCGTACAACATCGGGGGGAATTAACCTATCTGACAAAGAAAAGAAGCGAAAAAATTTCGAAACAAAGAATTTTAAGTTATAACTCGGTAAAAGCCCGAGCAACGCCGGAAAAGTGGAGGAGGGGGTGGAAGTCATTTTGAAATAGAGTATTAGAAGTGCTCATTTTGTGAAGGAAAGGGAAGATTTATAAAAGTAGAGAAAGCCCGGGCAATACCGGGCCAAGCAGCTAGTGTACTTATTTTCTGTTTGTAAGTATTGAACACTCTGGTATGGCTTTAGGTATAAATAGTTGAACTGTCACTCAAAAGAAGGTAATGGCGATTTTATGTATTTGTGGCAATATGGTGAATAAAAGGCTGTGTTTATTGATTATATTTTTCTTCATACTTTTATCGGAAGTAAAATTTTTAGATGAAAAACATTGATAAGTTTTTTTAGCAATTTTTTTTTTTTTTTTTTTTTTTGCAAATTGAAACTGTTACTTTAGGAATTAAAAGTAAAATTTGTGTCAAAACTTAACGATTAAAACTGACTCACAGATTTAGTGTTTTTAAAAGACTCAACTCTTATTTAAACAAGTTCAATGTTATTGGTTTTATATAAGTTTTTCTTCAAATGCATTTTAACTTCTATTAATTTCTCTACTTTAATATAGATGGCGCCCTCAAAGAGCTTGTTAGGTATTTTTTTCGAATTTAAAAAGTTTTTTTTTTTTTTTTTTTAGTTTCTATACATTTTCTTTCAATTTTTTTTAATTTATGTTTTATATTTTCTAAGTGCAATATACTGGGTTTTTTTAAAAAAATATTTTTATGATAATTTTTATTGTTAAATACTGTTCTGTAATTCCCATTGTTTTTGGTTGTATATAGGTGGTTGGTTGGTAAGTAGGTTACTATTGTTGTTGCATTTTGGTTTTTAATGGTTATGTCCTCAAATTAAATTTAGTGTGTGAAGTTTACTTATGTACTTCTAAGCAAGTAGATTATTCTTTTATACTACAGGTTAATAAGGTTTTGCCTTTTTAGAAACTTATTATGCTTTTTACGAACAAAATTTTAAATTGTATTTTCTTTTATTTCAGCCCAATTATATGAGGGTTGCCAAACGAAAGATGGAAAAGCTCAATAAAAAGAATGATTTTATTGGAAATCAAAAGAAATCGACTGGGGGTCGTAACACAGATTCCATCGTTTCGGCAGCTGGTCCATGTCTTCACTCTAGAAAGAACGTGGTTGATTCTTGTAAAAATCCTGCCCAGCTTCCTTCACTTCATCGTCCAAATAGAAACGTAATACTCTCTTAAGTGGCCTTAAGGCCTAGAAATCACAGTGTGAGAAATCCGGACTGAACAGTCTATGTTCTAACATTTCTCAATAGATTTTTTTAAAGTTGAGTTGGTTTCACGGCAGACATGTGGACGCGCATTGTCATGGAAGGTCAATATTATTTGCTACTCTTCTCGAAAACTTTTACGCCAGCTGTTTCCAGACGTTCGGTCTAAACAGAGATCGCCATAGACTTCCACTCTTCGTGGATATATGTCCGCATTAAACTCACCTCCTTTAATTAGAAACCAAACTCCCTCACGTTGTTCCGATCTGAACGCATTTTTATACGACACGATTTTACATTCGATTTATTTCCTCTGCCACTAACCGAATTTACTATTAAACATCGTATGTGGTGTACACTTCCCATCGTTCTTTGTGTCTCTGTTTGGTGGCTCTTCTACAGCTGTACTCATTCTGACGTAATCGCATATGTCCCCTTTCATTTGATAAGTAAATAAGGGAAAAGATTGACGCCTTGAAACGTTAACCCTACAGTCTCTGTCCCAAGCCTAAGAGTTTGCTATTGTACTACTGTGGCTACTTCATTTTGCCCTTTACTGTGTCTTGTTAATTTCTTCCATTTAATGTTTAGCATTGAGTTAAAATTGTAGCAGTGTAGCTAAAATTATTAGTGATTAAATATATACGTATATATATAATTTGTAGAATATAATATTCATTGTAACATAATTTTTTTTATCAAAACTCTTTGCTGGGAGACTGTCATATTAAAAACTTTAAATGTGGAAATAATTGAAATGGGATAAAAATATGAGAAAATCAAAAGGGAAAAATAGCCTTAGAATAAAATTTAATCTAAGAAAATTAAATAAAAATATCATGAAAAAAATAAGTTTTTCAATCTTTTAAAAATTTTTCTTTTCGTGAAATATGTTTATAATACACAAGCCTCCAAAATTTTGGAAGTTCAGAATGATATTCATCCCTTGTCAAATCAACTTGCTATCTAGCCAAACTTTAATTTACTTTTTATTCGATTAGGATATATCTAAAGAGTATTTTTTTTCCAGGTATAGAAGTTTAAGTTGGTATTACTTTCCAAGATGGCGACCGATTTCACAGCTGTCAAGTGATTTATTCTCAGTTTGGTTTGGCGATTCATCATGAATAGACTCACATCTGAACAACGCTTTAAAATTGTGCGAATGGGCCCAAAACGAGATTGCCGTTGTTAACGATTTTCATAAGCGAATTTTGTTTAGCGATGAAGCGAACTTCTGGTTGAATGGCTATCTCAACAAACAAAACTGCAACATTTGGGAGTGAAACTAATCCACAAGTGTATGTCGAAACACCGTTACATCCAGAAAAACTGACTGTTTGGTGCGCTTTATGGGCTGGTGGAATCATTGGTCCGTACTTCTTCAAAAACGATGAAGGCCACAACGTTACAGTCAATGGTGATCGGTATAGAGCCATGATTACTAACTTTTTCATTCCTGAATTGAACAATCATGATGTCCAGGAGCTGTGGTTCCAACAAGACGGCGCAACATGTTGCACAGCTCGTGCCACAATCGATTTATTGAAAGACACGTTTGGGGGACCGCCTAATTTCACTTTTGACCTGTGAATTGGCCTCCAAGATCTTGTGATTTAACACTGCTAGACTATTTTCTGTGGGGCTATGTAAAGTGCGGATAAGCCACAAACGCTTGATCATTTGGAAGACAACATTCGCCGTGTTATTGCCGATGTACGGCCACAAATGTTGGAAAAAGTCATCGAAAATTGGACTACATCCGAGCCAGCCGTGGCAGTCATATGCCAGAAATCATATTTACAATGTAATGCCACAAGATTATCTTTCGAATAAAAAAAAATTCATGTCAATCGAATAATACATCGTTGTTTTATTGCAATTTAAGGTTCTATACCTCTAAAAAAACACCCTATATTATCTACTCTCTTTGCTTATAAGCACTTATTGTGAAGACGTCTTCGATCCATCGTAGACAAAATTCCTCTTGCAGTTGCCACAAAATGGGCAGCAATTGGCTGAAATACAATAATATTTTTCTTCCTTTACGCAAGAAAAATTAGAAGATGATCATCAAAAACTGTTATAACATGTATGTGACCTGAAACAGAACTCTTTGGAAACTGAATTTTCACATTTGAACTAATTTCAAAATTGTTGGCCCCCACTGCGAGATATATTAAACAGTTGAGATAAAATATATAATAAACCCATTTCTATCCATGCGATGCACCTCTATATTAAGGTATGAGATTAACTTGCTGAACTTAAAAGACCAGTAATATACTGACGAAAAAAAAATTATTGTAGAGTAGTAATGAAATTTGAACAAAACAATTGTCTAGTTAACATGTTTAATTGATTAAATTTTCAAGATCACAGGCTAATTCAAGCTCAAGAAAATGCATTTCAAATTCAAAATGCTGTTACATTTATAGCTTTAGTAACCTGCAGAATTTTTAATGCAAGCATGCATGCATTGTGTCATACAGGTGTCGAATGTCACTTTGTGTAGTATATTTCCATGCTTGTTGTCCTTGTTGTGTTAATACTGGAACGGTCATTGCTAGCTGTGGATGACTCTGGAGTTGTCGTATAATGATATCCCATACGTGCTCAATTGGTGACAGATCTGGTGATCTCGTAGGCCACGGTAACATGTCAACAGTCTATAGATAACGTTACGTTTTAACAGAGGTGTGAGGGTGAGCATTATCCTGTTGGAAAACTCCCCTTTGTATGTTGTTTATTGATGGCAGTACAATAGGTTGAATTAACAAACTGACGTACAAATTTGCAGTCAGTGTGTTTGGGATAACCATGAGAGTGCTCCTGCTGTCATATATATATATATAGGAAACTGCTCCCCAGACCATGACTCCAGGCGTAGGTCCAGTGTGTCTAGGCCACAGGCAGCTTTGTTGTAGGCATCCCCTGGTCTTCTTCTGATCAACACACGGCCATCACTTGCGCCAAGGCAGAACCTGCTTTCATCAGTGACTGAGCGAGTGAATATTAACGTCGCACTGCTCAGCTACACGAGGGCTTTTGGTGACGGACTACGTAACTTTGAACCATGGTCAAGTGACGCGGACGACACCTGAGCTAGCACCCACTCCCCTAACTACCACATCATACCAACGGGAGGACGTTTGAGCTTTCGACAGATTTAGCGTGCATCGCTGCCCTACACGGTGGGTCTTTAGTGGTACTGGGCTCAAACTCGTGACAAAACCAGCCATGATCCGATACCTATACCACTCTGCTACCGTAGCCACCTGCTTTCATCAGAAAGCGCAACAGATTTCCACTTTATCGTCCAATGAGCTCTGGCTTGAAACCACTGGCATCGCAAATAGCAATAGCCAGGAGTCAGTGGAATATATGCTACAGGACGCCTGACTTAGAGTTGTCCTTGAAATAACCGATTTCTAACAGTTAGTTGTCACTGTGGTGTCAACTACACCTCGAATTTCTGCCGCAGACGCAGTACAATGTGCCACAGTCGTACGCTGAATATGACGGTCTTGCCTCTTAGTAGTGCCACGTGGTCGCCCGGAACCCGGTCTTTTTGAGGCGGTACCATCCCTTGACCACTGCTGCCAACAATTATGCACAGTGGATACATTCTGCCAAGTCTTTCTGTAGTTTTCAAAATACGATGTATTATCTTTCCTAGAATCTCATTTTACTTTATACATTAAGGATTTTACAGAAGCACAACCTGAAATATATGTTGTACCTTATATTTGATGGTCTATGCCTATTGAATGATTATTTTAAAATCATTGTGGATGAAGGAACTACAAGTGGAAAGCTTTAGCAATTTTTCAGAATTTTGTTTCCCATCTTTATGCTTATGACCGGTAGATCCGCATTCTTTCCACTAACAGTCCTCTTAGGGAATATTGGGTCTTTAAAAATTATTCTACACTGCTGGACAATTACTAAGGACGAATAACACTATCATCCATAGCAACCACAAAATGAAAGGAAGCAAAATGTGGAAAATTAAAGTGCGGGATATTAGTAAGAAGTATGAGTATGCAAATTTTTTTCCATGTCTGTTCATCACGTGATAGCGTTCATAAGAGCTTTAAAGGTTTTGACGCGTGTGGACAGTTGTTGTTTCAAGTCAAAGTTTTACAGGAAAGATTTAATAGAAGAACTTAAAATTTTTGGCATGTCTTCCCGACATCACATAGATGATTTTATGCGTGGCCGAATTATTGGAAAGATCGAAGAAGGGCGAAAAATAACAGATGTTGCCAGGGAGTTCGACATCGCTCACAGCGTTGTTTCACGGCTGTGGAAGTCATTTAAAACTACTGGAATGTGTAGTAGACGGCATGGGGAAGGTCGTGTTAGAAGTACGACGCCTGCAGAAGACAGATATATCGTCCTATATCAGCAAAAAGGAACAGGCGCACCACAGCTCAGCAGATGGCAAATCAGTTTCTTGCTGCTTCAGGAAAGCAGATCTCCCGAAAAACTGTTGCCAGACGTTTGAGGGGAGGAGGACTATACGCACGCAGACCTGTTGTGTCTGTCCCATTGACCAGACAACACCGTACTGCCCGTTTGAAATGGTCTCGTGAGCATCACAATTGGACTTAACAGGACTGGGCATGCATACTGTTCTAAGATGAGAGTAGGTTCAGTCTGTCATCGGATTGTAGACGCCAACTGATCTGGCGCGAGAGTGGTACTGCTTATCGTCCAGAAAATATCCAGGAAAAGGACCGATATCCGACATGCAGTATCATGGTGTGGGCCGGCATCATGATCAATGGCCACACACGCTTACATGTGGTTGCGAATTGGACTATGACGGGCCAACGATACATTGATGAAGTTCTACTTCCTCATGTTCGTCTTTTCCGTGGTGCTGTCGGTGATAAATTTGTTTTTATGGACGACAACGCAACATGTCATCGAACACTCGCTGTTCAGGATTGTCTAGACAGCGAGGGTATTCAACGTCTCGTATGGCCAGCGCGTTCTCCAGATCTAAACCCCATTGAAAATGTATGGGATGCTTTGGGGAGGCAAGTTGCTGGTCGAAACTATCCTCCGACAAACAAGAACACCCTCATCCATGCACTCACAGAGGAATGCTATAAATTGCCTCAACAACTGCTGGATAATGTTGTGCAAAGTATGGTACGACGTGTGGAATGTTGCATCACACTCCACGGTGGACATATCCTGTACTGATACCTTTCTTTAAGGTGCCTGCTGACTTTTAGATGCATTGTTCCATTTCTCCGTATGCAGATCAAATAAACATTTTTTTCCCTTTCAGATGTTTCACAGCTTTTGTACTTTCCAGAACAATAAATATTCTTTATTCTAATGTTTGAACAGTGTGGCAACTATATTTTATCCTACTAGACCTCATGACTCGCTTAATGTTATGCTACATAGCAATTTGTGATCCGTCCTTAGCAATTGTCCAGCAGTGTATTATAAACCTTCCTCCGAAGAAAATGTGATTATGTAAATTAAGACTTGTATATAAAGATTAAACTTTCGAGTTAGAGAGAGAGAGAGGTTAGACTGCTAATGGATAGCAGTAGTTGATTAACGTGAAGTGAGTACTTTGTAGTTTATTTGTATAAGATTTAAATTGACGCTTTGGTCCATTAAGGATTAAATTGGATTAGTTCGCTTGGAATTAGAAGGTGTATTGCCTGGACGTAAGTGATCCGATTAATTAAGTCTTCTAGTATCTCGTCTACCTCACTATTGCTTTCCATATTTAGTAATTGGTGTATTTCTTAGATTGGGTTACTGAATCTGTGTTGTTGTTCATTACTGTGAATAAATAAAAGTTATTTTGAATATGGCTAATCTTCCTCACGACTCTCACACACTAATGCACGTCGAGGGGCAACCATTACATGCTCTATTATTTTTGTAACATGTGTTTTTAACATAATGCAGTGTTTCTCAAACTGTGGGGCGCGCCCCCCTGGGGGGCGCGGTAACCCTGCGAGGGGGCGCGAGCATATTGAAAATAAAAGGATTAAATAATAATTTTTTGGAATGAAGTAAAACAAAATACTTTCTGACATAATAAAAAATACACATTTACACTGATATAATTTATTTTTATCATCTGGTGACCATCAAAAATAAAAGATTCCACTTCAAACGCTCATTAGCCATCTTTGATCCTATAACCAAATTAAAAAAATATTTTGTTTGCTTTGCTGTAATCCCACGATGAGAGATTTTTTTATTACGTCTCTTTTAACTTAAAATATTACTTTAGTTGACCTTCAAACTTACTGGTATGGTTATCTCCGTCGTTTTTTTTAGGAAGTTGTAAATAATATATTTCTGTTTCGCTTTTTTCCATGTGAAAGAGTTTTATGATATATGGGTAAGCATATTGAGCACTTTGAAGAATTATTTGGCCAAGATTTGTTTTTGAGTAATTTGAAACATAATGAAAAACGTTTTACAAAATTATTGCTTAGAACACATGCCACATTTTCCTCATGTACAATTTTGTGGTTTTGATTGCAGTTTTGTGCGACTTATTATGGTTTATAAATGTAAATGAGCAGAATATTAAAAAAAAGGGGCATCTGTGATTTCTATTGAAAGAAGTTGAAATTGATCAAGCTATTGAAGAACCTACTGAAATAAAGCATATTAATCAAGATATATATATAGCGAAAGTAAATATCAGAAAAATGTTAGGCATGAAACGTTTGAGTTTATTTGAAATTTTCAAATGCTGCCTAAAGATCTCTATGAAGAAAACTATGAAGCCATAATGTAGCACTTCGCCTTGTCAAAAAGACACAAGGAAGAAAAAGTTCAAAATGCTATTTGTAGATCATCAAACTACAGAAAACTACAAAAAAGTGAACAAAATATGACAGTTTTGCTGTGGAAAATAACGTTCCTGTGTTAGCGAAAAGTGTCTGTGTGTGTGTGTGTGATTTACGTCCTTTATTAAGGACACGCACATTTGCAATATTTTCCGTAGTTTTATTGGATTTTGTCTCAAATATTCAAAGAAAAATTGAAAAGTTCTTGAAAGTAGGTAAGTATATTTTCTCTTAGTTAAATTATTCACTGGAATTGTGATTTTTATCGTGTATAGTAAAAATAATTATAAAATAAATTATGGTTTTAAAACAAACAAAAAACTCTCGCTTTTATAGTGAATCGAACTAAAAAGTTTAAAAAAAAAATATGAAAATATATATTACTTAAAAAGTAATATATACAAAATTTAATACTTATCTTGTTAATTTGCACGGTTTATAATTATGATCGTATTGTAGCTTTAGCTCAAGTGCATTACTATTGCATTCAATACACTATTATTTTTAGGGGGGCTCGATAAAAATTAGGATTGAAAATTGGGTCGCCAGTAGTGAAAGTTTGAGAACCACTGACATAATGGGTAAATTGAGGAGTATAACAATTAAAAAAATATTTCACTTATCTTTGAACTAAAACTATCACTTAATAAGTTATTAAATTAGATAACATAGATCATTAATTATTTTCGGTCTAATTCATAACTGTATTATTCTAACAGTACAACAATTACACACACACACACACACACACATATATATATATATATATATATATATATATATATATATATATATATATACAGTAGCGCACATGAATTTTTCAGGGTGGGTCCGGGGGGAAGTTCACCATTCTTTTATCATGCTCCTTTTGATTTTGTCGATTTTCGGGAACAAAAAACAGTAAAAAGGGTAATTATTGAATAAATAATTAGCATTTATTAATAAAATTAATCATTAATAACAAATACTTAATTAAATTTTAAGTACTATATACTTTGAATTATAATCAATCGGGAAAAAATCAAGGTCTTTGGGAGGTGGGTCTGGACCCCCAGGACCCCCCCTTGTGTGCGCCACTGTATATATATATATATATATATATATATATATATATATATATATATATATATATATGTATATATTCACGTCATGCTGCCCCCTAACCGGAACATCTACTCATGCACCTCTGCGCTCAACGTCATGAAAACTAAGCTGAGCACAGTAGGTCTTGGCCTTCATGGGCTGCTGCGCCACTGAGTGTATATACACTCATGGACAAAAAAATTAGTGCGCCAAGGAGTCGACAAAATGAAACGAAATTTTACATACGTAATGACTACTTAAGAAAGTAAATGAGTAAATTATAAGTAAATAAATGAGTAAATTATAAGTAAGTATATAAGTAAATTATAAGTAAGTAGATAAGTAAATTATAAGTAAGTAGATAAGTAAATTATAAGTAAGTCTATAAGTAAATTATAAGTAAGTATATAAGTAAATTATAAGTAAGTACATAAGTAAATTATAAGTAAGTATATAAGTAAATGATTAGAAAATCAAAAAGGATCCTTTATTTCAAAGATAAAGACAAAAGAACGGGGGATTTAATACCCTGTTGAACCCACTCTAGCGCGAATGCACGATACGATACGATCGGCCTTTGAGGCATACAAGTTATGTATGATGTGTTGAGACATTTCGATCCATATTTGCTGTATCCTTTCCTCTAGTTCGTTCAAACTCGTGGGATGCCAAACTCGCCGTCCCAAATGATACCAGATATTCTCAATTGGAGACAAACCTGGGGATGGGCAGACCAAGGAAGAATAGCAACAGTGCGGAAACAGTCTTGTGATACTCTTACCGTGTGAGACCGAGCACTGTCTTGTTGAAAAATGGCTCCTGGGAGCAGTTGCATGAGTGGCAATACATGTGGTTGAAGGATGCCATGGACATATCGCTGGGTTGCCATGGTGCCACGGATTAATACTAGGGGTGGCCATGTATTGTAGGCAATGGCACCCCATACCATCACACCAGCTGTGGGAGTGGTGTGTCACTGTAAAGCAAAGGCAAGATTGAGGCATCTACCACGGAGTCTCCACACTCAAAAACGATTGTTATCACTGGATTGAATCTGGATTCGTCGCTAAAGACGACCTGGTTCCATTCCACTGCAGTCCAGTTCAGGGATGGCTGTGAATTAAACGCGTATGCTAGCCCAAAGGTTCCCCAAGTGGATTAGTAAGAAGATTCCGTAAAGATCCGTCACAATATATATATATATATATATATATATATATATATTATTATTATTATTATTATTATTATTAAAATAAAATTAGACCAAATTTCGCGATTTAATGAACTTTTCCTTTTCCCTGATCGAAATGGAGGCAAAATACCCTATCTAACGAATATTAAACCACATATTAACGAATTATTTCAATAACGGAAATTTTTTATTAGTTTGGATTATAAAAATTGGATATTTTTTCAAATGACCTCCTTTTTGCCCGAACAGAAAGAAGAATTTTCTTGTAAGTAGCAAATTTCGACTGCGAACGGTGCAGCTCATTATTAGACTTTATAGGTGTAGATCGAATCTAATCGAGTATCGAGTGAGCTTCGAACAGAACTGGAAATTCCTTTCGGAAACTCCTGTCGTAACGGTTACATTTTCTAATACTTTACATTGTTTGTGGAGACTGTGAAACATACCTCATACAGCAGAGGTTGTAAATTATGGAGTATTTTCAAGTCGAAAAAAGACCTCTTTCGAGTTAGGAATCCAAAAAGATCGTCAAACATCTATTAGTCAATATTTTAGATTTCCAACTAACTGGTGTCTAATAATTCCCTAGTAATAATTTAACTGTTGAATAAGAAGTTTATAATTTCTAACAATCAGTGACGCACACAGGGGGGAGAGGGTCCCAGGGGTCTGGACCCCCCAAAGCCCTTGATTTTTTCCGATTCATTACAATTCTAAGTATATACTACGTAAAATTTAATTAAGTATTTGTTGTTAATGATTAATTTTATTAATTAATGCTAATTATTTATTGAATAATTAGTTTTTACTGTATTTTGTTCCCGAAAATAGACAAAATCAAAAGAAGCTTTGATACAAAAATGGTGAACTTTCGACCCCGGACCCCCTTCCCCTTGAAAAATTCCTGTGTGCTCTACTGCTAACAATGGATATTTTTGTGTAAATGCTTATTATGGAATTTCCAAAAAGTATGTGTAAAAAATTTGTATTTTGTTTAGATTCCGCTATAACGAATAACCCCAAATTAACGAACAAAATGTTCGATCCCGATGAATTCGTAAATCGAGGTCCGACTGTGATTTAAATTTATAAGGTCTGTGACCAGTAGCACTTGCAATACTTAAGTGTGACTTAAGTAAACAGTCAATCAATCACGTTTTCCTCCCACAGTATATTTTACTCTTCAATGTTTGAAAGAGTCTCACTTTGTCATCATTATCATCATCATTACTGGCCACCTATTGAGAATGCTGATGATCTTGTTAGTGTTTTACAATCAATATATATTTATGGAGGAAAACGTTCACTAGTGAGCTTCTTTTACGGTTACACGTGTTCTTAGTTCGTTTCGGTTAAGTGAAGCTTCTTTTGAGATTTACAAGATGCCTTTTATTGCTGCTTGAAAAATTCGTGTGAAAATATAACGATAAAATATAACGCTTTTAAATGAGGAAATTTGAAACGGGAACAAAATATAGCATCAACAAAAGTCGTATACATCTCTTGAAAGAATATCACATTTTACGATTATTCATTCAAAAAAACTGTAACTCTGCCTAAAAAATGGTAAGCAAATCAATAATTATAACTATAACTAAATATAATGATAATGAAATAAGTAAAGATATCTGGAAAAAAAAACTGCACGAAAAATAATTCATTTCTCTCTCATTCAAGACAGACATTACTTCATATCTTCAAAACTATAAAAAAAAATTACTTAAAAAAAATCTGAATTTTTAATAAAAAAAAATCTAAGGAGAATGTTGAAAAAACCTCTTCGAGTTTCATCATCCACAGTTTAGGGTATCAAATTTCACTCGCCTGGGTGTTTTCGTTTTTCTGCTACGATGTGACTCACAATACACACATAAACTCCTTTTTTTCATTAGATTAGAATAAAGGCCAACGTAGCTTTGTCGCTCTCATTCTTGAATTCTTCTCCCAAATAGCAAAAAAAAAAAAAAAAAAAAAAAAAACAACTGTTAAGTCTGGTTTGTATAAATTCTGTTCGGGATGCCGATTTCGTTGCATTTTCAAAAAAGTGTTTAAATAGTTGAAAGATTTAATCTATTTTTAAGGTATGGTACAATTTTATATTTAAAAAAATGTTCTTTTTCTTTTATTCATTAGAATGTATTTCATAGGAAACATCCAATTAAATTTGACGACACGCGTAGTGTGGACTACGGGAATAGACGTGGAAATAATCTTAAAGTTTCATCAGAAAATCAATGTTGTGAATTGCATAAAATATTTTACTTATCATCAGCTCTGAAAATAAACAATTTGTCTTCTGAATGATGATTGTCATTAAGTTGGAATGACCTCCTGTAGCCTTAGGAAAACCATCTGAAATAACAAGTTCACTGAGAATGCTAGGGATTCCAGGAAAATAAAGGAACTTCGGAAGAATTCTACATTCTGTACCCATAATTGATTTTTGCTGCCTTATCTATTGCTGTAACGTGTATTGATTCATGTGATTTGAGAGAATGATGTTTGAAATGATTATTAGTTTTCTTGTAATTAATACTATTCTCAGTGAGAACATGAATGCGATCTTTCACATATGTCGCTTTGTCATAGAATGAATTCTAACGGTGGATAAGTTACTGCGATTTCCCCTTATAGAATTATACAGTTAATGTAGTGTTTCGCTGAGAATTTTTCTATTCAACTCTGTTAGAAAAAAAACGTTGATTTATATTTCAAATAGTTGCAACTCTGAAATAATGTGAATTTTTCAAAAATCATAGTTGAGCCTCTATACAGAGGTCTGAGCTATATACAGGCAAAATATTATTATAATAGAAGCATTTTTCACAAAAGGAAAACATTTCGAAAAAAGATTATTCTAAGTTAGTTTTTAGCCGAAATATTGTATTTAAATAAATTTTTTTTCAAAATGTCCTTAAAACAATTTTATACATGTATTGTAATCTAAGTGACACTAAATATCATGACAATTATCCATTTATGCACCTTTTTAAAATCATGGTTCCGAACGTAGTATACCTTAAATGCATTGAATGATTGTTTACTAACGTCACACTTTTGAAGAGGACCTCACTTACCTGGTATCCTGCTTTCCACACCTCCACATCGTACCAACGTGAGGTTTTTGAGCCTCAACACATTCAAGATGTATCCTCTCCTCTACATGGCACGCGTTTAATAAAACCGAAACTCGAACTCATAACTTGATAGAAACTTTCTAAGTGATACGTCTCTCATTCTTCAAAATATAACTCATAAATGTTTCAAAAATTTCCAGAATGTCACAAGTAAAAAATATATATATATCGTGGTTTTTCATTTTTACTTCTTTTGCACCACAGTGATTCCTGATAATTATTTAATTCTCTATACAAGTATCCATATATATATATATATGTGTGTGTATGTGTGTGTGCGTGCGAGTAAGTGTGTACTTGTAAATTATAGAATTTATGTTTGTTTATTGTGTGTATCATGTTGTTGCTTTTGAACAGTTTTACAATAGTCATTCCTTTGAAAAAAATTGTTTGTAAACTTGCACGTGCTGTGGTTAGACTTAAGTAATTTTTCAATTTGTTTTTTTCTGAAATTGTTCTTGCACATAAAATACAAATTTTCTACTGAAGGGGAAGGTTGGTATCCTATAAAGAAAACTTAACCCTACTTCACCACCCCAAGTCAGTGACAGCTTTAGAAAACATAATAGTTTTCCCATTTAGGTCAATGTTCTTTTATATATATATATATTTATTTACTTATGTTTTGATTTGTTGTTCTCGTTTTCGATTCCATAATTTTTCCATTCTTTGTTTTGTAGAATTATTCATTATGTTTACATATATTTTTATTATATATATATTGGATGAGATTTAGGGTTTAAGTATCTTAATTTTATTTTTGAGTGTCACACAGATAATAAATGAACGATTATCAGCCTGATTTTATTTTTCTAGTTAGTAAGAAACTGAAGTTTGGACTTTTTAATGAGTTATAACATTGAATTATAACATTTTATAACTTGTTAGCATAAGTCCTCTTTGCTTAAGCTAATTCCAAGGCATTTTAAAATAATTTATACCAATGTCAAAACAATTGAAAATGAAGAACAAAATACAGTTCGACCTCTATTTAACGAAGTCACTAAATCTCCCAAAAAAAAGGTTAGTTATGTGGAAAAATCATTAAAGATATTTATTTTCAATGTGTATTACGTTCTCGGTTCCATGGAAAAGTTCGTAAAATAGAAATATTCGCAGATTAGAGGTTTGTAAAATGGAGGTCCAACTATAACTATAAATAAATTTTAAATTAAAAAAAAAACTTGGCGAAAATTCTGAAAAAGTTATAGTGGAGTTTTACAGGATATACGTAGCAGTTTGCACTGAAAAAGTTTAAAAGCACAGAATTTCATAAATTGCAACTGTAAAGCTTATAGAACAAATCTGAAATTCAGTCCTAATTTATAATAAAAATGTTAAAGAGCAAAAGTAATTTGTCAACGTCACTACCCCAAGCACATTCTTCCAAACTCATAGATAAAACTTGACACCCATTGTAGCTCTACCATAATACCATTGACAGGGAAAACAGAATACTACAATCACATTCTTGACCACCAAGGAAACTGTATCAACAGGTTAGACACAGTGTCACACCCTCCTCAGAGCAACTTTGTAAATAATAATTAACACGTGGTAAATGCTTTCAAACGACAGAAGCTAGAGTTCCGGCCGTTCTCGGCTTTCTTCCGAATAATAGGAAATGCTAGCTTCATTCTTTCAAGCCTTTGTGGGAGTTCTTAACTTGGCATTCCAGTGCAGTAACTTAGCTGACTTGAAGCTTATTAAGTTGTGAATGTACATTGGTTAGTGAATACAGGAAATATAGTAGTAACAAATATATATCGTAGTTTAAGATCCATCAATGTAAAATACTTAAAATTTTAAAAATACTTTTATAAAAAAATTTCATGTAGGAACAGTTATTCTAAATACATCTATTTTATTTATTTCTTAAATTAAAATTTTTTAGATGTAATTAATACCCAAAAACTAATTTTCTACAACGGCTTTTACAAATTTAATTTTCAGTCAGTAAATCCTATGCAGGGCGAATTTCCAAAAAAAGTAGAAAGAAAAAACTATTGCATCAAAAATTAAAGTTAATCGCATATTTATAGAAATTTATGCTTTGTTTTAATTAATTAAACTCAAGAAAGAGGAACACTTCGTTTTTTTAAGATTTTCTAACAATAAAAAAATGTGTTTAGAAATGTAAAGGGTAGCATATTACTTTTTGTAAAACAAACATTATTTCTTCTTCGGTATTGGGTATTAATTTTTTTTAGCTTCTCACGTATATAAGGATTTTGATACATTATACTTGGGAATAAATAATTCTAAATTAAATAAGAGTCATTTGAATAAATTGAAGTCTGTAGACAAAATTCATTTTTCGAAAATTTAAAAGCATTTACATTTATTCTGATTATAGCAAGTATTTTACCAAGTAGTATTGTACCAAGTTTCCTCATTTCAAATATTTCATTTTAAATATTACAGATCCTTTGCTTTTAAAGGATGAATTGGAAAAGTTCGTCAACATACTAGTTTTATCATGCAATTTATGAAACATGAAATGTCGTTAAATTGGCTTAATATTGAATGTGTTAATTCGTAATGAATTTATAAATTACAGTATATTCCGGCTTATTACTTGCACCCAGGAATTTTTCAAGGGGGTGGGAGGTCCAGGGTCGAATGTTCACCATTCTCGTATCATGCTCCAATAGGCCACCCAACATATTCTTTTGATTTTGTCGATTTTCGTGAACAAAAAACAGTAAAATCTTAATTATTGAATAAATATCATTAATTAATAAAATTAATTATTAATAAAAATGCTTAATTAAATTTTACTTACTATATGCATAGGATTATAATCAATCGAAAAAAAATCAAGGACTTCGGGGTCCGGTCATGGGGACCCCTCCTCGTGTGTGCGCCACTGCTTGCACATATACTTTCACAAGCTGCATTTTTTAATTTTTAGGTATGTTCGCAGTATAACTCGCAGCCTTTTTTTTCTGTACTAAGAAATCTGAAATGTACATGTGCAGTGCTCTTATACTTTTGAAGTCGCTTATTCGAAGTATTATGTTAGGCTTTTGAACAACGGTATACTTTTGGAACTAAAACCCTACAGAGCAAGAAAAGTGATGTTGGAAATTATGTGAAACTAATGTGTTTTTGTATGTGTATATGTTTTTGTGAAACTAATGTGTTTTGTATGTGTTTGTGTTTTTGTGAAATTAATGTGTATTTTGTACGCGCGTATTCTTTCGCCTTCTAAGAATTAGTTGATGAAAAGCCATTTATACAAAAGGACGCCAAATGCGTCATGTCAGTCTAAAAATAGTGTGAATGGATAATAAAAGCATGGAATGAAAACAAACCTAACATATTTAAAAATTCATTTAAAAATGTAGTATATCTAGAAATCCAGATGAAACGGAAGATGATTATTTATTTATGGATCCGCGTAACAGTGATGGTGAAGAAGAAACAAAATTAGATGATGTGCCTGAAAATATAATTTTTCGTTTTATCTAATAAAGTAAGTTTGTAAGGTATGATATTTACTTTAAATAAACAGTTCTTACATACATGTAGAGAGAAATCTAATTTTTTTAATATTAATCTCTCTTAATTTTGGAAGCTACAATTTCTATATCCGGCGAATAACGTGCTCCCGTAAATTTCGATCTTATTTTCTGTGTTAAAAGGGCGGTTCATACGACGGAATATACAATAATCTAAAGTGTAAATTCCTATTATTATGCTTTAAAAATGAAATTGTTCTGTGCAAGTATCATACATTAAATAAATTTATGAAAGGAGAACAAAAAAAAAGTTATTAAAAAAAAAAAAAAAATTACATAAAGTTTGAACTATGTTAAATATATATTTTTGTGATTGTATTTTATTTCAACTCGTTTTGAAGAGCTTTTTCTCTTTTCGTTTTAGTATCGTTTTTTAAATGAATTTATATTAAACACAACATATATATATTTATAAAACGTGCTATTTCATAAAACTCATAATCTTTAGTTTCCTATTCCACACACACACATACACGTTTGAATTTCCTTCACATTTCTTAATTTCTTAAGTATATAACGCATACCTTTTCAAATACTTCTCTTTAAAACAACGATAACCTTCTTCACACAAAACCTGTTGAACTGAAGGCAGTTCATATATTCTTACATTCTGTTATCTTGCATTTTGGTCAATATCTTGCCGGTCCCTTGATTTATAAAGAACGGAGATGAGAAGTCCATTATCATGCCAGATCTGCCAGGTCAGGTGATGAATGACCAAGTTGGCAAGTATGGGGGCGAAACACTATAATTTGTTACCTAGAACATTAATTTATTACGAAGTAATGAGTCTTCAGCATCATGCCTTAGATGTAGTAATGAGAAGGAGGTACCTGTTTACATAGATTCTCTATCAGATCTTACACAGTTAATTTGAACTTTCGGGGTCGATTACATATTACATGGAGTTGTAATACAAGAAATTATCATTTCGATTTAAAAATTGCTTTAAAAATAAAAATGTGTACATTTCGTATTGTATTTTTTAATTTATGTAAGCAATTAACATTTTTCTTAAGATTATGAAATCTTAAGACTTAGTTTCTGAAGGTCAATATGGATAACAGAATTATATAAAGGAGCACTTTACGTATAACCCCTAATTTAAGTTCTCTTGCACAGAAGACTTCTATATAAAGCATTACAGCTTAAAAAAATACTTAAGAGAATTATGTTACAACAAAACCAGTCCAATCTTAGACAAGCTCAGAATAATACGGGGGGGAAATAAACAAATAAAAGTAAAAAAAATAAACAGAATAATTCATACATTTTACACCAATGAAACACATGGTATTTTTAACAGTAGATAAAATACGTTTATAAAGAACAGAGAAAGAAATAATATGTATGGTTTCAATACAATTGAAGGGAAAAATTTGAATCGTGTCTGCACATTCTTCAGACGCAGATGTTTTCTAGCATTCGCTTTGTTGACACTAAGCAAAAACTAGTTCAATGAAGTTTTAACTCCTTAACGCCCCTAGTATATAAACACGCCTTCCCGATGCACAATCCTTTGAATTGTGCTACTGTCAATAAAACTGTTCTCACGGCTTTAAAATACAATAAAATGACCTTGCAATGTTTGGGAAGAATTTACTCATTTTAGAGGAAAAAAAGGGGGAGAGTTAATATTTTCTTTTCCCCACGCCTGTGTAAAAGCACTGGGCAAGCCCTAGAAGTGAAACGCGTACTTTTTCCTCGCCAGATGTGGGGAGGAGGGGGGGTATCAAGTAAATTTTTGAATTTTCGCAGAGGATTTCTTGAAAACTAAAAAAAATAAAAGTAGTTGAACTTCCAGTTTTCTCATTTATTTAAAGTGAGGTTATGCAAAACACCAATCAATTAAAAGGAAAGCTGAATGATTTAATCAGAAGTATTTTCATTGAAGTACTTTGAACTCACACACACACTTAATTGAAACCTGATTTTTGACAGTAGCGTGTTGGATTAATTCCTCATCATTAATAAACTATCGATTAAATGCTAAGCGACTAAATGCTAATGCTTTCAGCACATACACGTCTACTGAGTTGTAAATGTTATAAAAGAAAAAAAAAACGTTATCATTTATGCTTAAGTGCACAATATACGAAAAAATAAGGAAAACCGTTATTCGTTAATTATAATAAAATTATAATATATTTATAATTAAATAAATTTTTTAAAAAAATACTCTAATAAACATATGTATTATGATAATTCTTTTTATTAAAATGAGAAACACGTGGAAATATGAAGTTCGTAATATAGATTTATGTTGACAGAATTTTTATATTGATATCCCCCCTCCATATGCGAAAATAGGAACTTTTTGTTGAGGACAAACTGAATTATATGAGAAAATGAGATACTGTATATAAACTTAATGTGACAATGGGAGAAGAAATAACACGTGCAAGGGGGTTACTTTCTAAAGCAAAGATCAATCAATAATATAAAATTTCAAATATTTTACCACAGAAAATCAAGATTTTATTTGTGACTTATTATTACAAATATGATTTTTAAAGTACACCCTATTTTCATGTTACTAATATCAGATTGGACGCCTTGATATTAAGTTTTAAAAAGAATTACTATTAAAATATCATTACAGTAAAAAATAAAGTGAGAGAGCTGATATATTAAAACAAAAAAAAAACATATTGTTCATTATAGATTTTAACTCATTATTTTAAAAAAGCAATAACACATGCTGAAAAAACCATTTTGGAAATTTCAGTTTTGAGCAGAGAGTCATTTTTAACACTCTTTTATAAGCTTCACTTGTATGTAACGGAATCTTTGAACTCAACTTTTATCCACTTTAAAAGGTCACAATAATTCGAAATTTTGCTCACTTCTCCAGGACGATGACTATACAATAATTTAATAATTTTGTTTCATTGTCCTGATAAGGTTTATCAGGACTAAAGATTTCCCATTTTCAGATCCCATCCCGCATCTGGCGACTCATTCTATATCCTATTTCCAGATTTAGCAACTAATTCCGGATTTGGCGACTAAAAGAATAATTTACGATCTTAGTTCACAATTAACTATAAAAGGGTGTTTTTTAGTTTTTTTTGTGAACTGTAATTTATTGTATTTATATACAGATATGTATATTAATATAATACATATATTGAATTATTATTATATATTTAATTATTATATTTGAATTAATATGCAGATTTTGTAAGTTTTTAGTATTTTTAAATTATATCGTTCGAAGAAAGAAAAAAAGAAGCGTTCCATAATGTTCTGGAATTCTTTGAGGTTCCTGTAAAAGTGATTGTCCAGATTCGTAAGTGTTCGTTGATAATATGTGTGATTGCTACCTGACCACAAAACCTGTGAGTGCAGGGGGAAACGATTGAAGTGATAAAAGGGTCTCCCACAAATAGATCAATCAGTCTAGTGGTCGAACTATTCGACAGGAGACAGACAAAAGCCCATCTCTAATTTTTTGGGGAAACAGTTTCAAGGAAAAAAGACCAGTTTAGCACAATTGTTCAGTCGCGACAAAGAAGTCTTACAAAGAATAGCGTAAACTTGATGATCGCCTAGATGTCTTTCGCTTTCCTACAGGCACCGAAATACAGACAAGTAGGCTTAAATCCCCGTAAAGATTAGAAAGCTTTGTAGATTTTGCTCACTGTTAATGTCCTACTGTAAGTTTTCCGACGCTAAAAGCTTTTTCTCGATTATGTTTTACTTCGTAACTTATACAATATCCAAGTAGTGGTTGTAATTTATTTTTAGAATGAATTCCAAAAGCCTTTTGAAACTTCTCACTGTAAAGTGAAGTATAATAAAGTGTATGCTTATCTTTGCTAATCATATTCACACAAAAATAATAATTGTTTTACTAATATATGACAATAGAGAGATTGTACCACTCCCTATACATAGGTAAGCTTTCTAACCCAGGGGTAGCCAACCCAAATGACCTCGCAGGCCGCTTCGGAAAAACATTGTAATCCCGTGGGCCACATATAAAAATATATATCTTTATATTAGATTTGAACTAATTACAAACATTTATTGGAGTGAAAATTTAAAACAGATTGATATATTATTATCATAAGAAATTATAATCTTTAGAAATCATAATAGATCTCCATTTTAGTCTGAAGACTTTTTCTGCATCTTCAATTGTCATGTTTCATGGAATCCACTTTCTTTCTTCTTTGACCTTGTAAGTTTAAAAAATTTCTCATTTAGCATTTTATTTTATTTTATTATGATATATATCTATGTATCTATCCATCTATATATATATATATATACATATTCATATATATATATATATTCATATATATATATACATATATATATATTCATATATATATATACATATATATATATTCATATATATATATATATATATATTCATATATATATATTCATATATATATATTCATATATATATATATATATATACATACACATACATATACATACATATGCATATATATTCATATATATATATATATCTGTGGGGCACAAAGGGGGGTCCGGACTCCCCGAAAGCCCTTGATTTTTTTCCTGATTGATTATAATTCTAAGCATATAGTACGAAAAATTTAATTGAGTATTTGTTATTAATGATTAATTTTATTAATTAATGCTAAGTATTTATTCAATAATTAGTTTTTTACTATATTTTGTTCCCGAAAATCGACAAAATCAAAAGGAGCATGATACAAGAATGGTGAACTTTCGACACCAGACCCCCCCTTGAAAAATTCCTATGTGTGCGCTACTGTTATATATGTATATATATAAGTCTTATAGATTTACACCTAAGGCTTCTTTATTAATACTTCTTCTAACTACATTAATCAAGTTCAAGTGAGTGAGTGGATGAACATTAACGTCGCACTGTGTTTAGCTACACGAGGGCTTTTGGCGACGGACCACGTAATTTTGAGTCATGGTCAAGTGACGGCACCTGAGCTGGTACCCACTTCTCCTAACTACCACACCAATGGGACGACGTTAGAGCTCTCGACAGATTTAGCGTGCATCGCTGCCCTACACGGCGGGTCTTTAGTGGTACTGGGCTCGAACTCGTGACATGCCTGCTATGATCCGATACCTTGAAAACTGGGCTACCGCAGCCCTTTAATCAAGTTCAAAAAGAACCTTCCCGTTACGTATATTTTTTCTTAAAAAAACGTTTATGTAAACACTTCTTACAATACCCTTCAAAAACAGGGATAAAACGTATTTAAACATGCAAGAAACCGTTATACGTAGACCATGGTAGTCAAATGGTCATGCTCGTCACCACGTGATAGCGTTATTGGACGCGGGTTATCGCCACTGAAGATCCGCCATGTGGAGAGGCTAATGTGCAAAAATTATGTCAAAGCTCAAAGTCCTCCCGTTGGAGTGGGGTGGAAGTTTAAAGAAGAAGCACCAGCTCAGCTTTCGCCTTCTTAACCGTAGTTCAAAATTATAAGGCCTGTCGCCAATAGCCTTTGTGTTGCTTGGAAGTGCGACGCAAAATCAAATCCCAGTTACGTATTTTATTTCTACCTATAATTTTTCTCTCTTTTAATTGAATGAAAAATAACACGAAGGGAATAAAAGAACGCACAAATTTCTCATAAAATATCTTTTTAGTCCTTGTACTCCTTTCGAAATAAGTTCCATTGTGTTATTCAATTATCGTGCAGAAATCCCCTCCTACCTTTTTGGAGAAAAAAAAATTTTTTTTTAATTTTATTTCAGTAAAATATGAATTTCAGTATCTTTCATAGCCTTAATTTCCTGAAAAAGTAACTATACGAAATACTTCAATATAATGATGGAGGAAGGAAAAAAATATCAAAATAATTTAATGCATTTTATATGTCCGCAAATTAGAGGTTATTAATCGCTGTTAACTTTATGGACACCCATCTCCTTGTCTAATTAATTAACTTTGGATTTTAATTCGCATGAGTTCATTACAGGTTCCTCAAGATTCATAAGTCCTGCGGAAGCATATAAAGCAAAGATGTTAACATCACTAACGTTGGCTATCATCACTCATACTCATAGACTTTTTTTTTTTTCATTTTGTTCACGCAACGATGAGCAATCACCAGGTCTTCATTAATCTCTATACTAAGAACCGGACTCCTTTAATTGCTACCTTGTTCTTATTACAAAATATTAATCTGTCGTTTATTACTCGGAATCTCGCCTCTCGACATAATCTCTCACGACCTCCAGGCTTCTCGATCTTTAGTATAAATATTCATTTGAGAGCGTGGTATAGACTTAATGCTGAAACTGTGAATCTGAAAAGAAAAGCGACTCTAAGAATTCGAGCAAGTCTATGCTTAGTGATAGCTAAATTAATGATTTATATCTTAATATGTTAGTGTGTTTATTATAAACATTAAAAGTTTTTTGTATCACAATTATCATTTTATGTTCTTTTAATTTAAAAGAAATATAATCCAAAAACAGCAAAAAGTATGGAAAGTTATAATCATTTTTACCTGATTCACATTCATTTAGTTATTTTTTTTAATTTAAAAATTTCGGAACACAATTGAGTTTCTGACAAATGTTAAAATTGGAATGGTTTTTAAAAAATGAATAATAATTAATTATGTAATGAATCATCTGCCCAAGAACACTGGTGTAGATAGCTCTGAGGGGGCCCTGTATTAAAATTTCTTCGGGGCTTTTTTTTAGATATGGAAGCCCAATTAGTAGGACTCTCATGTTAGAGTCCCCTTAGCATGGGGGCCCCATATCATTGATATAGCGGTAGCTACGCCCCTGCCCAAGAATCATTATACAATCAAAATTTTTTTTTACGACAAACACATTCCTTAGAAAACAGTGTAAAAAAGTTCAAGCGACATCTAGTAAATTTGAGGATATGTTCTACAATTTTAAAAAATCAGGCAAAATGAAAAATCTCTAAATATCCCCCCCCCCCAAAACCGTGCAAAAAAGTAATAATAAAATTCAATGTTGCATATTTAAAAAACAAAAACAATTCATCTTTGTTACAAATAAAAATTAAAATTAATGTTCAGTGACAATTCAGTCTCTGGGAGTAAATACAACATACAAAAATTCAATCTGAAACTAGGAATAAAAAAAAACTACTAACAACTATTCATCGCTACTTCATAATAAGTGTGCACGTTTATTACGAACTGGATAAAAAATGCTATCAATAGAGGATGTGTCAGATATGTCTAGCACACAGGGGCATAGCTACCAATGTATCAATAATACGAGGCCCCCAAGCTTAATAGACGCCTAAATGTGTAAGCAAAACAGTTCTAAAATGTTAAAGGGGCGCCAAAAAGGGCCCCCCGAAGGAATTTTGATACAGGGCCCACTCATGACTAGCTACGTCAGTGCTAGCATAACTGTCGGTTAAGGTTCAAACGAAGAATTTCGTTCGTTATGAACTGCCTCTATTTTTTTTTGTTACATAGCCTTTTATTAGCGGCTGTGTCTTTGTGGTTTCTCAAGTCGGTTATATAATTCTTGATATTTTGTAATACACAGGATTACGCAGAAATTTAAATACACGCTCTGTGTCATGAGTAAGAAACTGTTGTTCCATACTTGTAGCAAATTTCAAGCCCTCGCGAATTAAATCAGCTCTTAATAACTGAACTTCCCCTTCGCCTTCACCACAGTATCGACTTCTTTATTTTTTTATATAAACTATCTTAAACTCCTCCAAATCTTCCTCATCTAAAGGGAACTAGTCACTAAATTTTTTCTGGAATTCGTGCTAAGACAAAAAAAAAATTGGTTAAATTTATATACAGTGTTATTTCAAAATCATGTAAAAAAGAGTTGAGTGTATTTATTACAGGTTCAGATGTGTGTGTGTGTTGTGTGTGTATTCGAATCATCGGCTTTGTTCAAACATGAACCGTAGGAACAGGGTCATAAATATAACACGTTCTCAGAATAAAATAACACAACAGTCCATAGTAATGAGTCCAAATACTGTAAATAACACTCATAATCCAAAGCCTACTTAAGAAAACATGTTTTTGAATGGCACTGAGTTTGCCGATGCTAAGAGAAACGCTAACGGAAAGAAGTCTAACACAATGCACTTATGTGTGTATTAAAGTTTTGGAAGAGGGAGAGAAAGGGGGATTTTTTTCAGCCTTTATCTTCTCGGAATGTTTAAAATAAGACATATAGCTAGTTCAGAATTCGGCATGTGAACTTTTTTTAGGGATTTTTTCTCTCACTATACCTTATACATTAACACAGTGAGTTTATTATGTTATTTGCTAGATAAGCTTTAAAGAAGCTTATATTTATTTTTAAAATTCATGTTTTTTTACTGAAATTATTTAAAAACTGAGGGAACAGTTTACTTCCCCCGTCCCTAACCCAATTTGAAATCCATCCAAAGAAATCATTTAAAAATAATATGTAAAAGGGAGTAAGTTATGTATAATTAATTTTAAGTCGGAGAAGTTTCCTAACATAATATTCAGTTGTTGCGATGTGTAGGTACCCCAACATAACTAATACTTAAAAATAATATTAAAAAACTCGCGCTTAAATAATTTTAATTAATTATATATATATTCTCTAATAAAATATAATCCCTTAAAATTACATTTTCAGATTTGATCCGTTTATAACAAAATATCCTTAAGAAATACTTTTTCGTGTCTGAGACAGTATTGTGTTTGAATGTGTAAGTTTTTAAAATTCTATCCAATTATTTCTCTCTGTATCGCTGAAATACCTTCAGAGTAAATTCTTAGTTTTATCTCAAGGGATTTAAGTTTGAACAAAGAACTACTCCTAAGTGCTTCAAGAAATCATTTTCTTTTCCAACGAATATTTCGGTTCTTTCTTTTGAGAAGCCACATGTAGCTGTCACCAGGTGTCTGACATATACTTTTGGTACAATGATAATCTTTATGCAGTGCATTAAGCATTTCTTGGAATCCAACAGTAATCCTCAGTGGATTTAAGATAAACCCGAAGTAGAATACAGTAGCTACTTAGCACAATCACATTAGATGTGCGGTAAGATTTAGCACAAATCCAATATCACATAGAAATCTGGGTATATTCTATTCGAATGCGACAAGGACTTTCCTAATGTTTATATATATATTAGGTTGGGGAAAAAGAAATCCTTTATTTTTTATATATAAAAAGGGTTATAACACCCTTTATATATATAAAGGGTTAAAAACACCCTTTATATATATAAAGGGTGTTTTTTTAGAGGTATAGAACTTTAAATTGCAATAAAACAACGATGTATTATTCGATTGACATGAATTTTTTTTATTCGAAAGATAATCTTGTGGCATTACATTTTAAATATGATCAAGCAAGGCGTAGATTCATCGAATGGGCCCAAAACGAGATTGCCGTTGTTAACGATTTTCATAAGCGAACTTTGTTTAGCGATGAAGCGAACTTCTGGTTGAATGGCTATCTCAACAAACAAAACTGCAACATTTGGGAGTGAAACTAATCCACAAGTGTATGTCGAAACACCGTTACATCCAGAAAAACTGACTGTTTGGTGCGCTTTATGGGCTGGTGGAATCCTTCTTCAAAAACGATGAAGGCCACAACGTTACAGTCAATGGTGATCGGTATAGAGCCATGATTACTAACTTTTTCATTCCTGAATTGAACAATCATGATGTCCAGGAGCTGTGGTTCCAACAAGACGGCGCAACATGTTGCACAGCTCGTGCCACAATCGATTTATTGAAAGACACGTTTGGGGACCGCCTAATTTCACTTTTTGGACCTGTGAATTGGCCTCCAAGATCTTGTGATTTAACACTGCTAGACTATTTTCTGTGGGGCTATGTAAAGTGATTGGTCTATGCGGATAAGCCACAAACGCTTGATCATTTGGAAGACAACATTCGCCGTGTTATTGCCGATATACGACCACAAATGTTGGAAAAAGTCATCGAAAATTGGACGTCCAGATTGGACTACATCCGAGCCAGCCGTGGCAGTCATATGCCAGAAATCATATTTACAATGTAATGCCACAAGATTATCTTTCGAATAAAAAAATCATGTCAATTGAATAATACATCGTTGTTTTATTGCAATTTAAAGTTCTATACCTCTAAAAAAAACACCCTTTATATAGTATAATAAAATAAATGCGAAGAAAAACTAGATACATTTATATATTATGTGTGTGTATGATGTTTCAAGTCAGCATCGAGAACTTTTTGTAAAAAACAGATTTATTCATCCAGCGATATCGATACACCCTCTCGTTGAGAAAAACGAACACCAAATGAGGGAACTGAAAAATTTATTGGGCTGAATACTTGCTTCTAGAACTGTTAAATAACACTTTTTAGTTTATGTTTTCGATTGGAAAGTATATAAGCCACTAATACTAAGACCACATAAAATATAATGAGCTGGGATTGAAATTGTTATCTTTAGAATATTTTTTTCTGAGAAATAATTAGGAGCTTAATTTAAGACTCGATTATATATATGTGAAGTAGAAGGCGCTATTGCAAGCCCCCGTAGCATCCCCCAGAGAGGGCAATGTCCCCGACGGGGGAAAGGAGCAGCGATAGAAGGAACATCAGAACCAGACAGAATCCGTTGGGACCGCAAGGGAAGCAGACGCATATCGACACAGAGCCGTTATATTTCTTTAAAAATAATGAAAGCCAATTAGGCAACGACGTTTAAATGTTCATTTAATTAATTAATTTTATTCTACATTTTTATTTATTCTTATTTTAAAAATAAACAGATTATTCTGTCAAAGGAGTTTATGAATTAATTCCAGTAACAACATAACATATATATATATATATATATATATATATATATATATATATATATATATATATATATATATATATATATATATATATGTTATGGAAAATAAAAGTTGAATGGTAAATAAGAAATTTTTTTAGATATAATTTAATTATTCTCTCATACATATTTATATATGAGTAAGAGCGTGAATTACATTAATGTCGCACTATAAAGCTACACCCGAGGGCTATATAATATATATATATATATATATATATATATATATATATATAAGTAAAGAAGTTTAGAAGAGTATATAAATAATGTTTATAGCACAAGGATTTTTAAGCTTTGTTAGGCGTACACTGAAAGTATGGGCACTGGCGTAGGAAGGACGCCCTCCTTTGGGGGTTCCTTAAAATGTTACGGTTTTTTTCTTTCATATGTTAGGGCCCCTGCCTATTGGGGGCCCCGTATCATTGATATTGCGGTTGCTTTTCATATGTGTATGACATTAGCAATAAAGTAAAATTTCTGTAAAATCCTTTTCCCTCTCCCTTTTCGGTACAAAATAAAACTGCAATTTGAGAACATGAGAGAAAGTCTTTAAAAAGGACTTGAATTATTACTTTGAAATTCTTAATTGACACTTCCGTTTTTTTACATTGCAGATCATTATCAGAAAAGATAGTGATTTAGATATATCTCTCGTTGAGCAGCATGATTGATGAACATGCATTAATCGTGTTGATTTTGGTTCGACACTATTGGTTACTGGAAATACCCCTAGTAAACCACGAAAATATGAAATATTTCCTTAATTCATCTTTCTTAGCTATATTTTTCTAGGTTTCGCAAATAAATTTTAGAATAAATACCTATAGATTCTTAACTCGCTTTTACTATATTTCGTACAACTGTATAACAACTTAACTAGATATAGAGCTAGCTAGATAAAAAACTATATTTAAAAAAATAAGTACAGTTATTTATTAAAGTAAGAGCGAATCTCCAGTTGATTATCTCAGTTAAGACATTACAATAAAAGGATTTCTGTCAGGAAATGCAGGCGCTTCTTCCGCATTAAAACCTTTGATTATATATAATTCCAATTATAAAAGTGAGCGTAAGGAAAATCTGTTGATAGAACTACTTACTTGCACTTTAATTTTAGGAAAAGTAAAATGTATTCACACATTTTATTTTTGTAACTGTATTGAACTACAGTGATGATCCAATAGAGTAAACTCGTCACTCTGTGTGATTATTCAATTTCTACTGTTTTAGTTTACACACACACACACACACACACTCTCACTCACTCTCTCTCTCTCTCTCTCTCTCTCTATATATATATATATATATATATATATATATATATCTTGTTCAAATTTTCAATCGTTAATAAAATACTTTTTATTCATCCACTCAAGTTCAATTACATTTGTTTAAACTTGTAGTGGATAACACTTCCTGTTTTTCAAATATTAACGAATGAATGAATGAATAAATAGTAACAAACAAAAATAATATTCTAACATCATATATAAAAAAAGAAAAATCGCTTCTTGTGTTCATATAGCGCAATGGATAACGCGTTGGGCTCCTAATTTAAAGGTCATCGGTTCGAATCCTACATGGGATGGCCTAATTTCTGAGAATGTGATTTATGAATGAATAAATAATAACAAACTAATAGTCTAACACCATATATAGAAAGGGAATTGAGAAATCGCTTTCTATTTTGCCACTTAATATTGTGATTCTGTCATATGTATATAAATATTTATATTAATTGTAATTATTTAATAAAAAGTAACTAAAATAAAGTTTTTCTTTGTTGACCTAAGTAGCAATTGACTTAATTTTTTTTATATTACTTGTTTAGTAACTATAGTCAAACCTCCATATAACGAACCAATATTTTACGAATTTCTCTATTTTGCTAACTTTTTCCTGGAACCAAGAACATTTTACGATTTTCTTTGTAAAATAACCTCCAAATAACGAAGTTCATTTTCTATTTAACGAATTTTTTCTCTTGTAATTCGATTTCACTCCCTCCCTATTTTAAAAATATTTCAGGACATTTTTTCAAATTATTCTCTTTTTTTGCACATTTTATGGTGATGAAGGATTATGAACAGGTTTTATCAGGTGCTTAACCCACTTAGAGCAATAAAATGGTCATAATTTCTCAAACAAAATACTCGAAACAAAACTAACAGATTTTATCAGTAATTAAATTTAAGGATGCATGTGGTAGTGCATGCTTGAAATTTCTGGTTATAAAATAATGTACAATTAAAATTACTCGTAAGCTTAAAATTAGAAAATGTCGTTAAAAAATTCAGAAGTTTTGATATAAAATTTTTAAGGTTGAAAATACAGTTTATTCTTGGACAATATATGTATATATATTTTCTTCTTGTTTTCCTTGCAAATTTCTTTTTGTTGGTTAAGATATGTAAAATGACTAAATATTAGTTTTAAAAAAACATGGGAATAATTACTTTTTTAAATAATATATAGCAGCGATACTCAACTTGCGGCCTTCATGTGTCCCACCGAGCCTTTTTAAGTGACCCGGTCATGACCCATTGCTCTGAGAAATTCACTTATTTAAGAACAATGTATTTAAAATTTGGTGGAAAATTCTTTGACAAGAAATCAAATATATTGATTTTGCTTTTTTGCTGTCGCTGTCGTACGACAGCGAATTGATATTCTTTTTCTATTTGTAAGGATTACGGTTAGTGATAACAGACAACGGAGTAGCTACAATTTTATGGGTGGAACTAATTTGTAACAATCGTTCATACCTTGCAAGTGAAAAACATTCGAACGATTTGGATGTTGACTGTTTTGTAGTGAAAAACAAACATGGATCAGTACTAGTGTTTGGTTTGTCACGAAGGTACTGCATTTAAAAAATACCAATAAACAGGAAGCGTTCAGACACTTTTCCTTCAAGATCACTTTCAAGATGTGATAAATAGGTTTTATTGAAAACAGCAAAAAGTGTTTTGTCAGTGGCAATGTCACAGCAGTAACAAAGACATCCTATGAAGTTTGTTATAATATTGGTAATCTTATGAAACTGTTTGCTAATGCAAAAATTGTGCAGGAGTGTTTCTTAAATGCTTCTAATTTAGCGTTAGTGACAAAAATGAAAAATATATAAAATAATAATTAAAAAAAAGCAAAACAGGAGTTATAATAGTTTGATAAATTTTCCTCATTTTAAATTTCCAATGTTGTCTTGGTCCTAAAGCATTTGAAAACCGTGATTATGATTTTCTGAATAACCGTTGTTATTTTAACCTAACTATACCTATAACTAATTGTACCATTACTTAATATTTGTAATTTTGTGTACTTGAAATAAGAACGTTTGAATGTCTGGTGATACTGTTGTGCTTCTTGTTGTATTGAAGAATTTTTCAAATTTCAGGAACGCAAATTTTATATTGTTATCTAAGGCAAATTCAATTAAAATAAAGAAATGAATGGTTAAAATCTATTTCTGCTTTGATAAAGAACTTTATTTTGTTGAATTTATAAATAAACTTTATGAATAAACTTTATAAATAAATTTTACAAATAATGTTTATGAATAAACTTTATAAATAAACTTTTAAACAACTTTTATAAATAAACTTTATAAATAAACTTTTAAACAACTTTTATAAATAAACTTTATTAGCTTTAGAAAGTAAGCAGATTTTGTAGAAGATAGGGGAAAAAATGTGAGGGCACTTAAGTCAAAGCTAATTCATTAACTAATGCGTATCTTATCTATATAGTATTGGATATTCCTAAATGCAGTTAACCCTATTGTAAATATAATATCAGATTTTTTTCTATCGCAACTTCTTATTCTTTATCTAGAAACATTTTAACAGTTACTAGATTATCATTTCTTATCAAAATAGTTTGTATTATTGTGATAAACATTAACAGTAAGTTTATCGCCACTGTACATAACATTTCAAAAGAAAAATGAAGAACAAATATGTATATTAAGCTAAAAACAATAAATAAAAAAAAATGAGACATTATTTAATTTTTTTTATTATTATTATTTATCTGTTCAAGGTTGCAGGATGATTTGTAAGATGTGACAATGATTCTCTTGAAAGTACTGGAGGAAAAAAGTTAACCAAATAAGTAGTTATATACTTCATTATTAAGATCTGAGAAAGTGTATTTAAGACAAACTGCATCCTTAAATTACAATCTACTTCTCTACTTAACGAAGTCGTTAAGTCTCGAAAAGAAGTTCGTTATGTGAAAATTTGTTGAATAGAGATCCATCATTCAATATACTTCTTAAACCCCCTAAAACGAATTTTAAATACATAAACATATATTATTAAAATAGTAGTTATATTTACACCTTTTTTTTGTAAGTTAATATCTATTTAATTTATATATCTTATCCATCAAAAAGAAATCTGCAAGGAAAACATGAAAAAAAACATTGTATACAAATGCACCGCATTTTCAACTTAAAAAAAATAATATTATGTTAAAATGAATGAGAGTTTTAATGATATTTTCTAGTTTTATTAAGCCTTCAAATAATTTTAAACATTATATTTTTATAATCAATAATTTTAAGCCTATATTAACACATGCGTCCAAAAATTTAATAACTGGTAAAGTCTGTTAGTTTTGTTTGAGTTTTTTTGTTTGAAAAATGTTTTCTCTCATAATGCGCCTTGTATCTTTGTAATGCATCAAAAGCACCTTCAGGCGTATTTTTTTCACGCTGCCATCCGCGTCGAATTGTTTCTCAAACGATTTTAATCATTTAATCATAAAGGTCCAGAAATACTTTAAAAATGGGAAGAAGAAAAAATCGAATCACAAAAGGATGAGTGTGTGAGGGAATATTAACGTCGCACTGTGTGTTCAGCAACTCGAGGTGTTTTGGCAACGCACCTCGTAATTTGGAACCATGGTCAAGTGACGAGGGCGACACCTGAGCTCTCTGACACCTTCAACTCCTAACTACCACAATTGAGCTTTCCATAGATTTAAGGTGCATCGCTCCTCTACACGACGGTTCTTCAGCGGTACTAGGTTCGAACTCATAACACACCTACCACGAGTCCGTTACCTTGACCACTAGGGCACCACGGCAATCGAACCACAAGAGAAAAAGTTCGTCAAATAGACAATGTACTTCGGTATTTACAGGTCATCTTGCAAAAAAAAAAAAAAAATCGTAAAATGTTCTTGGTTCCAGGAAAAAGTTCTCAAAATAGAGAAATTCTTATAGAGGTTCTTAAAATAGAGGTTCAACTGCACATTCAGATTGGGTTAATATCACTGGCGTAGCTAGAGGGGCCTTGTATCAAAATTTCTTCGGGGTCCTTTTTTTAGATATGGCAGCCCTGATAGTATGACTGTAGTTAGACATACGGGCCCCGTATCATTGATACGGCCGATACGGTGGTAGCTACGCCCCTGGTTAATATCCAGACAACAGAGATTTTTTTAATTTTACTTTTTTTTCTATTGAAATGAAAAAACAGAGAAAAATGTCTGAGGTAAGTGGTTTTATTCATTATTTCTTTTTTAATTTTTTTTTTTTATAAATGATTGATTTTATCATTCAGGTCACATTTATATATGTAATGTTTATACCTAAATATTTTTTTTCAAAAATTTAAATAGGATACAATATTATAGTATAAAATACATTCAAACGATAATAAATATCATTCCGAAATAATTTTTTTAAAAATTTTTGAAATCTGACAGGTTTAGTAAATTTAATTTTTATTGCAAATATTTACCCTTCATTTTTTATTCTCTTCTTAATTGAATGACAATGATATTAACCAAGACTTGCTTGAAAATTCCACCTCTCGAGTAATCATTGTTCTCTTTAACTCTATTGTTTAAGGAACATAATTAATTTACTCCTATTTATTTATTTTTTTGATTAGCACTTTTTTTTAACGAAAATAGTTCCCAACGAAGATATCAGATGGCGCGACGAATGTTATCTCGGACGAAGGGAAAGTTGGAAAAGTTTACGAATAGGGCGTCACGAAATGGATCCTTTCAACCAATACGAGTGCTTCATCACTTCATTGGATGAAGATGAGTCCTAAGCTCGTGTAATCTCACGTTTATTCAGAACGATCCCTATTTATACATAGGAACGTTAACCGCCCTTCATTTTTTCATAGTTTTGAGCGGAACAAGATATAAACATTATAGGTTAGTACTGGAAAAACGGTGCAACCAATTTCCATTCAACTTTTTTTTTTGCAAATGTTTCCTCTCTTAAATGTGTCAATAATAAATATGTTTGCATACTTACTAAAAAGATTTATTTTTTCTTATAGATATTGTGCAGAAGAGACAGATTACGTGGTAAGTGGAATTTATAGCGAATTTTTAACGAATAATTGAACTCAAAGACCAAAAAATAACTGTCAGTGTTTTTGTTTTAAGGACGAATGTGCTTACATTAAATTTATAATGATGATGCTTTATCCTGAAACCCGTAGCGTATTACCAGCAACCAACTTAAGAAATCCCAGACCAAAATCGAAATTTTCTATAGAAGAACTAATTGGCAAGAATAATCAAGTCATGTCGAATAAAAGAAATGAATATTCAAACTACAATGGTGTAAATGTGGGAGAATCGCATGAACTGCACCACCCAAATGAAGAATATTTTTCACAATGCCGAACACATGAAATTCCAGACCAATTTTCGAACATTCGAACGAGCTATTACCCGACTAATAGGAGCTTTGTTGCAACACCTTCTCTATTACTTGGAGGGCGTCCTGTGGATTATGCCTCTCAAAGATATTACGCTGGTACATATGATCCTCTTGCTCAAACTTATCTTCAACCAAATCTAGCATTAATGAATGATAAAAATGCTCTTGAACACTGGCTCAGGCTTTATGGGTCTACACCGCATCCATTTCCAGGTAAGATTAAATTTTATATACTTATCATTATTTTCTAGTTAAATAATTGCATGAATGAAATTGTATTAAAGCAAACATTGATTAGAATAGTTACTGTTATATTACTTGTTTTTGTTAGTTGTAGCTTTATATTTTTCTTTACTTATTTGTTTATCATAATATTTCAGTGATTAATATAGTTCTGATCAATCTTAAACTATAAATATAATCTATAGTAGTTGCTAAAGCAAGGAAAACTCATTTCAAATGAGAGTAATAATTAGAGGAAACAGTAATTCAGGAAAATTTTAAAAAATGTGTAGCTTACTCTTAAAAGAATTAATCCAGTTATTCCCAATGCATGAAATTTTATTTAAATTTTATAATTATTTTAGAATATAGCATTGTTATTCGGGGGTTATAAAAATCCCTTCAAAGGAATCTTACACACGATGATAAAATTTTATAAAGTGAAATATGATCAATTATTATGAACTAAATCATGACTTTTTATCTCCAATAAATAATTAATAAATTACGGTTTCTTTTTTTCCCACTCAAAAAAAAAAAAAACCTACCTCAAGAGTTTATTGCAAATTTCAGTTTCCACATTGAATACCTTCACTTATAAATTTGACTGAAGTAATCTTTTAATTCTCTATAGTTAAAATGCATTGCTTGAAATTCAGTTTTTTTCTCCATGCACTGTAACTATTTTTCTTTTACATTAATAGTTAAAAAAAGTATTGCTTGGAAAATTGTATTCAGGTACTTAACTCTTACAGCATTAATACCAATTATTTCACATTTAAAATTCTTGAGAGATAAAAAAAAAGCCTTTGTGAAGACCTTTTCATAAGAATTTACTCCATTTTATACTCAAACATTGCAAAAACTGCAGCAATAATTTTAGACCCCCCAAAAAAAAAAAAAAAAAAAAATTTTTCAGCTCAGTGGTTCGTTATATTGAATGAATGCAAGGTTTTGGGGGGTCACAGATTTAGTTAAAATCTTGTAGGACGGTAGATTTAGTTTTCCTGTTGATAAAGATATATGGTTATAGGGGCTACTACTCACTTTGTTTAGATATTTGCAATTGAAGATGCAATTCACCCGTGAAATTCAGTTCTGTAACAAACTCACACGTAATGGGCTTAGCGTAGCAGCAACGGAGCTGTGTTCGTCGTTAGGAGCAGAGTTTGAGTCCATGGAGAGTGAATAACTTTTTATTTCATATCTATTTTTTACATATAAAAAGATACATAATGGAGCAGCTAATGCCTATGCAACAATACTGCACCAATTCGATGTGCGAGATGCTTTTCGAACTTATGTTTCATTTGCTTATATGACAAGTTTCACCATTGTACGGGTGGCCGCGGTAGCCTAGTGGTATAGGTATCAGACCGTGGCTTGCTTTGTCACGAGTTCGAGCCCAGTACCACTAAAGACCCGCCGTGTAGGGCAGCGACGCACGTTAAATCTGTCGAGAGCTGAAACGTCCTCCCGTTGGTGTGGTGTGGTAGTTAGGAGAGGGGGTGCTAGCTCAGGTGTCGTCCACGTCACTTGACCATGGTTCAAAATTACGTGGTCCGTCGCCAAAAGCCCTCGTGTAGCTGAACAGTGCGACGTTAATATTCAATCAATCAATTCACCATTGTACGGACAATGAGGGGTAAGAAGCTAGTCATATTTTTATACTAGTTCTATTAATCTGATAAACGTTTTATTTATTGTTTCCTTTCACAATTTGTTTCCAGGTACGATTAATTAGCAGTTAAATGGCTTTTCTCCTGTTCTTTTTGCGAAAGGCTTTTGTTTTGTAAAGTACTTAAGTAAAACTCTCATAAGGTTTCTAGTCATTAAAGGCATTTCATTTCCAATTTTTTTTAAACTCCTTTGTGTATCTTTATATTTAAAAATAGTCAAGTAAAAAAAAAAAGTTATTCACCCTCCATGGATTCGAACCCGTCTCCCAAAGACGAGGAACATCGATCCATTGCTGCTACGCTAAACCCATTACGTGTAATCGTTTGCTCGAGAACTGAATTCAACGAGTGAATTATATCTTCAATTGCAAATTTCTAAATTAAGTCTCTATAACCATATATCCTCATCAACAAGGAAACTAAATCTACTATCCTACAAAATTGGAACTAAATCTGTGGACTCAAGGCCTTGTATTCTCCTTGTAAAGAACAATAAATAAAATTAAAAAATTTCAATTTAGTTGAACTAAAAATTTTGCACTTGCTTAATCTTGAGAATATTATAAATCTTTCGTAATTTTTTTTTAAAGATAATATTTTTCTGATTATATAAGTTGTTTTTTACTCATAAAATAACGTGCTGACGATATTACTACACCTTCATTTTTATAATAGATGTGTATTCAATATCTAATATCTAAGCATAGGATTTCAAAAGAAAATTAGTCTTATTGTATTTTAGAATTACTCTGTAAGCGGTAAAAAAATATAATTTAAATCAATATATAATTTGTACAACATAGAAAAAACATGAATAAACAGTATAGAGGAAGCGTAAGAAATTTTTGATTAAACATATGAATACGTAATATCAGACTGTTTCATAAGTTTTAATTAAAATGTTGAGGATATTGCATAATGTTTACAAATTAGTTTTTGACTAGTCCCATTTCATATCAGTTTCAAGGAAATTATCAGATAATCTTTTATTCATTATTTAGTGTGTGTGTGTGTGATTCTCATACAATCTTCTCAAAAATTTCCCTCGATTTGAAAGATACTTTGATTACAAAAAATTATAAAATTTTAACTGTATTTAGATAAAAATATAATTTTTTTTAAAAATAATTACCTGTAAATTAAATCATCAAATTAAAGAATAATTTCAAAATTATGAATTGAAAGAAATGTAGAATTTTTTATCAATAAATACAGCATTTTTTTTCACATGTCACTTTAGTTAAATTTTTGCGATATTCACCTCATAAAATCAATTAATTTATCGCGTTCCAGGGGCTGCGGTAGCCCAGTAGCTAAGGTAGCGGATCATGACTGGCTCGTACCACTCGAGACCCGCCGTGCGATTAGCGATGCACGTTAAATCTGTCGAGAGCTCAGACATCCTCCCGTTGGTGTGGTGTGGTAGTTAGAAGAGGGGGTGCCAGCTCAGGTGTCCTTGTCACTTGACAATGGTTCAAAATTACGAGGTCCGTCACCAAAAGCCCTCGTGTTGCTGAACAATACGACGTTAATGCTCACTTATCTTATCGCGTTCCAATTTTAATGAGTGGCATTAAAAATAAAAGGAGAAAAACTATTAAACTTATCCAATACGTTGCAAATTTATGACTCAATTTAAAATGCATGACAAATCTAAGTCGATAAAAATTATTGAAAAAAGTCGAGAAATATTCCATTTGTTGTAACGCGGGATACAGTGATTTTCAAAGAAAACATTTATTCTGCTTAATTCTTATTGTTCTTTTTAATGTTTTTAACAAAGAAAATCTTTATCGCAATTGCCACATCGCAAAATTCATGAACTCAGTATAGTTATCAAATAAAAAAATTAATATTAAATTAAATTTAAATTTATTTTCCTTTTTATTTTATTCAAATTACAACAATTTGTAAAAAATATTATAGTTTATGTTATAATTGAAAAGTTTTGTGAAATGGAATTTCTTCGCCTCCTCTCCCTTCAATTATATATATATAAGGAGTTTTAAAAATTATTTTAATCAAATATTCCTTGAATTTTATTATAATGTCAACCATTGTAGTTGAAGTGATTGGTTTCGAGTAGTAGTGGTCGCAACATTGTCATTTTATGAAATATTGTTTTGAAATTTGAAATCGAACACGTGTAAGAATAATTTATACTTTAGGAAAAGAAAGAGGGGAAAAAAATTCTAACTTTATATAAAGCATTAATGAAGGGAAAAAATATTGAGACTAAACGTATTTAAAAATATGACATTGAGCTTATAATTTATGAATTGAGTTTTGTAGGATCGTTTTGAGAAATAATGTAAAACATGGAAACGCGCGGGTACATTAACTAAGTAGAGAACACCCATGAACAGTGGCAAACACAAGGGGAGGTCCCCGGGCCTGGGCCCTCACCCAACCCGAAAAGCCCTTGATTTTCTTACCGATTGATTATAATCCTATGTATATAGTACGTAAACTTTAATTAAATGTTTGTTATTAATAATTTTTATTAATCCTAGTTAGATATTCAATAATTTTTTATTATTTGAGTGGCGTATTGGAGTATGATACGAGAATGGCGAACTTTCAACCCTGGACCCCCTTGAAAAATTCCTGAGTGCGCCACTGGTCATGAAAGATACGAACTAACAATATGATGAATTATTTGTAAATTCATACTTTTCACACTTACGCATATACACACACATGTACATACACACCCACACATATATATATATAGGTTCAACCGGGATCCTACCCAAATTATACTGATTACATTAAAGAGCATATGTATAAATAATTCCAAAAATACAGTATTATAATTTTCTTTTTGAAGGTTCTTTTCAGTAAGGTAAGTAGATTATTCTGGGAATATGGTGTTTTAGATTTCTTAAAAATTAATTTTAGTTTTTTTAGATTTTTGCATGATTTCTAACTGTTTTTTCAAATCTTAAGTTTTTATTTCAGCCCAATAATATAGACGAAGGTAAAGGTTGGTGCCTTAAAACTTTGTTTAACCCTACAATCTTAGCTCTAAGCCTACGAGTTAGACGAGTTCATATTACTTTACCCAATACTGTCTTGACATTTTCTTGCTTAATGTTTGCTTTTAATAACATAATAATTTAATATAATATAGACATGTATCAATTTTATTGTAGTTCTATTCGAAAGAATAATGGAGGCATATTAATCACACATTCGCTTATTAACGAAGATAAGATATTTTAGGAAAAGCACAATATACGGAAACTAGACATTCACGAAGTGTAAAGTCAATAGGGACAACACTGAAACGTGAGAGCGAAGCGTAGGACGGACAAAGGTGTTCTTTTCTCAGCGTTCTAGAATGTTCTAAAATATCGTATGATTTAATATTTATAAGCTAATTAGTAAGATTCGATAAGTAATGCCAAACTAAATATGACTTAGACATTTTTGAGAATTAAGGATAGCACGTGATATTTTACAGAACCAAAATGAATAAAAGAAAAGCTCTGTTAAGAGAAATATGGAATAGAAAATCTTTTTTATAAATGTATATATATTTCTGTATTCATACACACTAAATTCAATTCAAGCTTAATGCAAGAAAATGGCAAGACAGTACTTCAAGGAAATATGGATAAGTTATATGAAATTAAAGAAAGTCACAGTATATATATATATATATATATATATATATATATATATATGATGTATATATATATAAATAATAGTTGTCAGTGGCGCACACAAGAGGGAGTCGTCCTAGGGGTAAGGACCCCCAAAGCCTTTGATTTTTTTTTTTCTCCAATTGATTGTAATTCTAAGTATATAGTAGTACGTAAAATTTAATTAAGTATTTGTTATTATTTAATGCTAATTATTTATTCAATAACCAGTTTTTTACTGTTTCTTTTCGTTCCCGAAAATTGGCAAAATCAAAAGGAGCATGATACAAGAATGGTGGACTTTCGACCCTGCCCCCCATTGTAAAATTCATGTGTGTGCGCTACTGATATATTTTTTAAGAACTTCAAATTGCAGGAGAAAATATATTAGTGCAGTACTTTTAAATTCCTGAACATCTTAAAATTTTTCAACGTGCATCTTGCAGTGCTTTTCCTTGTTTTTAGTAATTATTTAGATATAATAAAAACTAAATTAACATAAGAGTGAATTTATGATTTCTCCTTTTAAAACTTTATAATTAGTTTGATAGAAATATACGACTATTATTTCGATTTATGTATCATAGAGGTTGCAATTATACTCGTACATGACTTACGTCGAAAGATTACAAAAAAAGATTATAAATACCCATAAAAAGAATACGTTTAAAAATGTTTACATGCTCTAAAAATAGCAATTTCATATTTTTATTTGTTTTAACTGAGACAATGTGTTAAATGAGACGATGTTAATTAATTGGGATATTTAAAATTTCAATATGACTTTTGAATATGCTTGGACTAATGATATTTCTGCATTCAAGAATATGGTTTATGTTTAGCTTGCACCACACTTTCCTTAGAGTTTGTTTTGAGATTATATAATGTTACATTCAAAAGCTCATTTATTTTTTAGGTTATGACCCTTCCCTGTTTTACAATCCATTCCGTAGGCCTAAGCGGATTCGAACTGCGTTTTCACCCGCTCAGTTACTTGAACTCGAAAATACTTTTGAAAAAAATCATTACCTTGTTGGAAGCGAAAGAAGAAAATTGTCTCAAAAATTGCGTCTTACAGAAACACAAGTAAGGAACAGTTAAGTTTTGTCTAAAAAAACATTTGTCAGTTACCTTTTTATATATATAAAGTACTGACAGAAATGCATATTTAACTAAGATACACTACATGCGATTTAAGATCTTTAAAATAGTAACTTTTCTAATTGTGGATAGTTAAATTTTTTCAACTAAAATTTTATCTTAATTTTTTGTGTACATCATTGCACAAAATTCATTCAAAGTATTACATTCATGCCGTTAAATGTAAAAGCAGTTATGATAACTTCTGATTTGTTGATGATTATTATTTCTTTGTTATAAAAATTTCTTTTTAGAGCAAATGAAAAAAGAAATAAGGATTTCCCTCTCAAAATATAATTGTTTACCTTGCGTATCAAATCAAGTTTGAATAATTTTATTGTAATTGATAGCTAGTCCCAAGTGGGCCTTGCGTCAAAAATCCTTGGGAACTCATTTTGGGGCTCCTCAACATTTTACAAATTTTACTTACGCATTTTGGGGCCCCTATAGATAGGGGGGGGGCGTATCATCCATACGGCAAATACGGTTGTAGCTACGTCCCTGATTGTCAATAAAATATCCTTTTCAAACCTGAATTATTACGTATTATATACCCACACTGCTAAAATTGAAAGTATAGCAAATTTTAAGTTAACATTGATTCGTGTTATATGTACCAATCCTTTATACCTGCTTCAGATATATTTTTTTAAATTAAATCAGCTATCTTTCTAAAATTCAGTTGAAATATATTTGAAAAGGTATTTTTTTAAAATAAATTTAGTACTTATTTACAGAAATATATGCATAAACTAAAATTGTATAGAGAAGAGAATTACTTCTACAGCTCTTCAATACAGTTTAGAAAATGACAAACGTTGATTTTAACAAACCTTTAAACGCTGATTAAATTTATTTAACAACCCATCTCACTATTGTTAAAATGGAAAGTAGTAGAAAAGCATTACCGTAGTTCATAGCTACCTTATTTGTTCTTCAACTACGAATTTATGGATATAAATTGATAAATATTTTGCATTCAAACTTTATTTTAATTTGGAAAAAAAACCCCGGATAACTTGGTACTCAGAGATTAAATTCTTGAAAAATGAATTAATATAAACGTGTAATTTGAAGAGAAATTAAATCGAAAAAGATTTCGATTCTTTTATAGAATGTTGCTTACTTAAAACATTAATCTAAAACCTGAATCGATGACTTTACAAAAGGGTTGTTCGGTAAGGTTAATTTAATATTTTTAATTTCTAAATCATTCATTGAAATCTGAGATTTTTTAATTTGAAATTTCTTATTTAAATTTCCACTTAGAAGTAAGCTTCATTTTAATACCATTCTAATTATGAAAATAATACGGAATTAGAATGCACGTGCGCATAATTAAAAGAGTAAATTACTCCGTGACGTTTTATTTACACATTTAGTTAAAGGTTAATGTTGACATGTCTTTCAAATAATCATTTTGTATTATTAAAAACTAAAACTATTTAGAAAAGTTAAAATTAGATTCAATGAATCCAATCATCACAAGATGTATTTAATGTAAAAGTTGCTTAGTGCCTAATTTGCAAGACTTCACTTATCATGCAAGAAAAACGTGCCAAGTTATAATTGCTTCTTCAAATAATGAATGTGTATCATTGTCTATGGTTTATTTTCATATGAATGCTTTTGATAAAAAAAAAATCTTTTTGAGCATTTATGTAAAAGATGATAATGATTAGTTTTATCTGTATATTAAAAATATCATTATTGCATTTTATTTTATATCTTATTACACTATGACCCTTTTGTAAAATGATTCTTAAGTTTAATTATATAAATGCATGGCGGTAATAATTAAACTATGTTTGTGACTCCGACTTGACTGAACGATTTTGTGTGGTTTAATGGATTTTACAGAAACAAACGTCGCACGCTACAATCATGTTAAATATAAATTTGTGATTTACTTGATAATTTTTATTAAATAATCACAATTAGTCATTACTCAAATGAGCAATATCTGAGAAAATAAAACATTAATTAGCGTTTTATGATTAAGAATTGATAAGTAAAGATAAACTTTTTTTGTCAATGTGATATTTGATGACGCTTCATTTTTGCAATTATATTGCTCATAATATAAAACAAAACATATTTTCAATTAAAAACTCTACATTACAGCCAAATATTTTTGTGTATAATACTTTTCATGTTTAAACGGAAAATTAAACTCTAAAGCTGCAATTGTTCCAGATTTTCTCCTTGATAAAAAGTAAAATTATTAAAATGTAAACATTTTTTATAAAAATTATAAGGGAAAAAGAATTATTGCGTATGGAACTAGTACATATACTGGCAGATGCGGGTATTTTTGCTACTTAGTAAGAGGTTTAATTTTTTTAAATACGTAAAAAATAAATTCAAATGAATTGTCCTCACTAAGTGATAAATTATTCGTTTAGTATCCATAAAGGTTTTTTTCTTTCATGCTGGTTTAAGCTAGTTGGCTCGCACAATAGTTTATCGCCGCTCTGTGTACAAATACAGTTAACTTTATTTTTTATCACTATATTATTCGTTCATTTATTTACTGACTCTTTTTTTTTCTCATTATAATCTGGAATTAAATAGACAGGTAAGGCTATAAGTTAAACATAACCACGCCTACATAATTAGTAGAAGTTGAAGATGTTTTCGAAAGAGTGAAAAATAGAGATAACATACTGGTTTTTTAAGAATAAATTTTGATGGCCAGCACGAACTGTCGATGAATCTAATAAAACATTCAAAGCAAAGAAGTCGCGAACAATGTATTAAATTTACGAAAAAAGAAAAGTAATTAGCATTACAAATATTTAATATATAGTAAATGTTTTCTAAGTTTAACTCATGTCATATAATTTGCTTCTTTTTGGATATTGCTGAAGTACTGAAATAACTCAAAGTATAAGAATGAACAATTTAATTTTGAAAGCAATTTTCTTGTTACTTAGAGTATGCTAGTTGATTGAGTCGGTGAGGAGTAACAACACACTCATTAAATGAGATTTTAATTAACGAAGAGCATTATATATATATATATATATAATTTTATGTTAGTATTGCTGAGACGAAACAGTAGTTTAAAACTAATTTAGGTGACTAAGTAAAATAATTTTTAGATTTTTTTCAGTACAGTACCAGAGCAGTGATAAAGGCTATTAAACTGGAGAATATTAATTACAAAAATTGCAATTTTATTAATTATTTGAAACTTGTTCCTTATGTTTAGTAAATTTCTTGATAATTAGTTACTAATGGTCCTGATTTTGCAGCAGATTGGCTGTAACAGATTGGTGTTTTTCAGATACATAAATTACCTAATAAGATAAAACTACATACTATTTCGGATTTAGTTTTAATTTGTTCAAGAAAAAGAAATTAATGTAGAATACAAGATTAAACAATCGAAGTATTTTTGGCTATTTTTCTGTTTTATTCTACTATAATTTTTTTTAAAAAATTATATTATAAAAAATTGTTGAATAGTATGAAATATTTAGAAAATTGAGGCATAGCCACAATTTTTTTTACTTAATTCACTAATACTAATGAATTCCTCCATCAATACTCATAATTTATTTCATCTAATGCAATATTGGATTATTTGTTTTTCCTAATACCAGTAATATCATTAGAACAAATCGATTAAAAGAGGGAAAAACATGTTAATAATTGAAATTTGTGCTCTTCAATGAAAACGTTCTGATAAATTCATATTTTGTTTAAATGAAGTATTTATTAGAAGCATTAAAATAAATATAAAATAAAAATAAATCTATATTGCTTATTATTGTACTATATATACTAAACAACAAAATGAAATTGAATAAAATGAATGTTAAAGATTCCGCTTTAAAGTCTAAAAGTAAACTGAAACTTTATTGAGAAATACCTGCTAGTGGGTTAATAAACATGTATTAAATATTCTGACACTGCTGTGATTGTAATTGAAAATTATATTACAATTGTATAAATGATATAATTCTAAAATTGGCAATTTAATTGTCATTATACACGAGAGGATATGGGAAATTCGTTTGTATCTTTGTGAGGATTCGACCCTTTCCCCAGATGGGCATTTAGATGGTATGTTTATTAAAGAGAGAAATAAAATATTAAATTAAGTTGCATGAAAATTTACAACATCAAATTTTACAAAAATTTTAGTACAATTCGCAGTCTGTAACAAAGTAAGTTTCAGTGTAGCTTAAGTAAGTATAGAATCCGTCATTCTGCTTCTTTAAGGTATCAGACTACGTTCGGAACCGTGATTTTTTTTTTTTTTTTTTTTTTTTTTTTTTGTAAAAGCATATAAATGAATAATATTTATATTTAGCGTCGTTTAGATTAGAAAATGTATATAAAATTGTTTTAAGAATATTACAATAAAAAATGATTTTAAGTACAATATTTTGACAAAAAATGAACATAGAATAACCAATTTTCAAAATATACTCCTTTTGTGAAAAATGCTTCTATTATATAATAATATTTCGCCTGTGCATAGCTCAGACCTCTGTACAGAGGCTCAATTAGAATTTCTGAAATATATAACTTAGAAATGGGTTTATCCATGTTTTACGACAACAGAGGGGAGCAATTTTAAGAAAAAAAAACGCTGATAATTAATTCAATTGGTTGTAACTCTGAAAATGTGAATTTTTCCAAAATCATAGTTGAGCCTCTGCACAGAGGTCTGAGCTATATACAGGTAAAATATTATTATAATAGAAGCATTTTCACAAGGAGAACATTTTGAAAAAAGGTTATTCTAAGTTAATTTTTTGCCGAAATATTGTATTTAAATTTTTTTTGTCAATGTCCTTAAAACAACTTTACACATATATTCTAATCTAAGTGATACTAAATATCATGAAAATTATCAATTTATGCGCTTTTTTAAAATCACGGTTCCGAACGTAGTCGGATACCTTAAATCATTATTAAAGTTTTTTTTTCACGCATATCATTGTTTATGAATAGTTTGTAAAATTTAAGTTTGAAAATTTTTTAATATTTTCTTGTAGATCAAAGTGTGGTTTCAAAATCGCCGCACGAAACTCAAGCGTCAAAAGCAAGACACTGGTTGTCATTCGCAGAGTCAGGACTGTTGTGATCATGAAGACGAACCACTTTCATCTGAAGAAGAATCTGAAAAATCTAGTCCATCAATCATAGATGTTGGGAACGTTACGAACCCTTTAAATTATAATTCACCAGCTACTAATGAACCTATTTGGAATCCACATGTTAAAAATTTTAGTAACACACACCTCAACCAAAGGGATTCCTATACGATGTAGAGGCTGCTTATCCTAGTCGCTACATTAGAATAATTTAAAGCTCAAAGATTCATTTTTGACAAATGAATGAGACTCCAGTATTATATTTATAAGTATTTCGTCTAAGTTTTATTTTCAAAGTGGTGAAAATTTTTAAAATACCTTACTTGTTCCAATCTAAGCAGTGCTTTTTCCCAATGAAAATGCCAATCGGATGAGTTTTAGAATCGAAGGCGAAAAAATTCTTTGAATGGGTGGAATTGAACCAAATATTCTGATGGCTAAAGAAATTTCAGGTTCATATATGTATTTAAAAGTTTTTAATAGTGGTAAAAAATAAATTATTCACGTTTTGCAAGTTCTCATTTAAATTTTGTTAATATTGTTTTACACACTATTATTTTGTTTTCATGAAAATGTGTCAATTCGGAGTGTAGCTTAGAATCTAGGGTGGCTTAAATTCGAATAAATACGGTAATTTATTTTAAAAAGTTTAATCACGCTATTCATATTGAGAAATGTTGCAAGTCAAATCATTCCCGAAGCTGCAAATGGAATATAAAGAAAACTCGACTATTCATTTGAATATAACTCCAGGGAACGTGTATACAAGTGTATTGTGTGTACTTGTAAGTATATTGTGTAATTGTGTGTATATGTACACACAAACATGTAATGTTTGAAACAATTATGAATTTACGTACAATTTCATAATTTGCAAGTGCAAATTCGTCCAATGTTATATACATTTGAATAAATGTTTGAATGTAACTTTAGTGTGGATATATTTTGTAATTTAAATATGCTTTTAAAGTGTATGCTGTGTTTGTGAATGTAGTTTTGTAATGATGAATGTAAAACTCAATGTGAATAAAAATATTGTTTTAAAGATATTCATGGTATTTTTCTTTCTAAATTTTGAATTCTTATAATTGTTTTTATTTTAAAATTTTTTTATTGAAACTATTGATAAATGCACCACAAAGTATCACACGGGCCTTACAAAAATAAGTATAAAACACTCATTACAAAGCAAAAAAAATTGAAGTCGTGAAGAATTGCAATAAATTTACAAATTTTCAAAAGCACTTAGTGGGGATATATTTTTGTTCAAGAGCAATATAGCTGAAATGGTAAGCATATAATTACAGGTAATATTTCTTTAACTTTTCTTTTATTGTGAAGTTGGTAGATTTTGAGGAATCTAAATTGGAAAAATGTATTCACAATTCAAAATCCCAACGCAGTGCCGATTTAAGCTAATTTCGGGCCCTGGGCGCAGATCTACAGGCCCCCTTGGCACTGGCGGAACGAAATTTATTACCGAAAAACCTGATTAAGTCCAGCTTATCAGGGCCCCTTACGGGCAATTTCGGGTGCCTGCCCCAAGCACCCAGTGGATAAACCGGCCCTGTCCCAACGTAAGATAATGTATATGAGAACATGTTGGAAAAATTAACCAGAATGCATACAAGTTCTTATTTCTGAATAATTATTGGGTGAAAATTAAATGCATTTTTTTCAAAAGAACTTGGGAGGGGTACCCTCTGTGCACCTAATGATGGACCAAAACCCTATTGTACAAATTATACAACTGGTGACACTCATTGTTCAAATTGTAAAACTAATTTACATGCATTATGAAGTTGAATTGTAAGCAGGAAAAATTAAATTTCATGTTTTCATCTCCGCATTTTTTAATTTGTTCTTCAGTTTAGCGATTCAAAAACAATATATGTTCCTAATCACCTTTTCCTCTAAATTTTTCCTCAGTCTTTGTTTCTGCAGCTTGACAGCCACATACAGTTGCCCATGAGTAAATATTGTTTCCTTCGAAGTTATACATAAAACGACTCTTAATAAATCACAGGGGTAGAGTTTTAAAAGACATGTCAAATGCTGATCTTTCAGGACGTTGCATTCATTTCATTACGAATGGCATATCCAAAATGTGTAACCATAATACTGAACAGGACTTAGTGTGCTTTTTTATTCTCGTGTGTGAGATAAATAAACTTTTGATATAAAAAGAACTGTGAAAGGATGTTTTTAAATTTAAACGGGAAAAATATATCATGAGTAAAATAGAATTTTTTGTATGCGGAAAATTTTTTATATATATACATATACTAGCTGGTACACCCGTTCTTCGCACGGGTGAACTGAAAAATTAAACAACACAGATTGAAGGATAAAGAAGTTTTTAATGAGTTAATTTTACGTGAATTGCAAATTCGCAAGTAACGCTGTTTCTTAAATTATAATGACGATCCAATGAAAAACAGCGAAATGTTAACGATAGAGTCAAGTTGGCAAATGCCTAGCTACTTTCATAACTCGAGCTTTATTAGAGCTTTGTAAGACCCACCCTGTAGGGGAGCGATGCACGTTAATACTTTATCCACCGCATAATGATTTACTGCAGTTTTTTTCATACAATATTTTTTTGGATCACTACATGGAAAATTAAGGGATATACATAAACAAAATACTCCACTTTGGGAAATTTAATCCGTTAGAGCTAATAAATTAAATAAAATTACACTGTAAAATTATATATACCGTTCACTTAAAATAAGTAGTCAAATCATTTTCTAAGGTCTTCATTAACATACAAAAAATAAGACACTTAAATTTTGACAAACTATTTTTCCGCTAAAATACTCATCATGGAACCCGTGCTGCCATATATCTTGGAAGAGTGGATTTCAAAGAATATTCCTGCTAATTATTGGTAGAATATTCCTTCTAAGTTGGTGTGGTAGTTAGGAGAAAGGGGTGCCAGCTCAGATGTCGTCCACGTTACTTGACTATGGTTCAAAATTACGTGATCCGTTGCCAAAAGCCCTCGTGTAGCTGAACAGTGCTACATTAATATTCACTCACTCTCACACTCCAAGAAATACAGAACAAAAGTTATTGCGTTTTAAGTGTAAAAATAATTATACTGCCTATTCAATTAAAATTATAGCGTTATAATTAACTACTAATCACAAATAAAGTTTGAAAATTTGTCCAAATGATGCATTGTGAAAGAGAAAGCTTATTTACTTTAAGTATCAGAACTGATAAAAGCATTTATTTGGAAAAAGATCAATTTCTTACTACCAAATGTGCATAATAAGATGTTATATATAAAAAAAACATTAAAATATAGAGAGATTTATAACAACCTCTCCCTTCAAAACTTAGTTTGATTCTGAAAAAAAAAAAAATAGGCATTATATCAGAGGAATTAATTATATAGAAGCCAGCACCTTGCGTAGTCAAAACAAAAAGGTTTTTCACAAACAAAAGATAGATATATGCAGACGTGGTTTTTTTTTTTTTTGCAGCGTATGCCAGAATTGCTAGCAGAAGACAGAATTTTTTCCTACTTACTTGACAAATATCGTTATATTTTTGACACTTTTCTCAGATCTTTATAAATTATAGTCTATGCTATAAATTATAGCCTATGTGCTATTCTGATGTATAAACTATATTACTGTAAAGTTTCATTAAAATCCATTCAGTAGTTTTTGCGTGAAAGACTAACAAAGATTTTCACAAACTCTCACATTTATAATATATATTAGATTATTAATCTCTATATACACACACAGAGTTGTGTTTTTAAGTGTGCACAAAAAAATTCAGTTTTGTAGAAAACATTTCCCAACACTTCATTCACACTAGTTGCATGACCAGGTGTTGCACTGCTTTCTTGAGTGTATTACTTAATACCCATCGAAATTTCCCCTTCCCCTCTCGATGTCAGCGCCTTCTGGTGTTGTATGAGTTCTATATTAATATCATTACAATTCCATTTTTTCGAAATTTCTTCCACTTTTCCTTGTAGGATGGGTTTCTTTCAGGAAGCTGATGTATAAAAATTATTCAAATTCTACAATACCAAATTTTTATCTTAACTTTGATTTTTGAAATCAGTGGAAGTCCATGCTTGAAATTTTATTCTCAACTGTTCTCTGAATTATTAAATTTAAAGCTGTAATATTTGAAATTGTCCCAGTATATATAAATAAAATCAACTGCAAAAATTAATCTCAAGTTTAAAACGCAGCATGTGTGAGTGTGACCACGGTAGCCAAGTGGTAAAGGTATCAGATCGTGGCTGGCATGTCATGTGTTCGAGCCCAGTGCCTCTGAAGACCCACCGTGTAGGGGGACGATGCACGTTAAATCTGTCGAGAGCTCAAACGTCCTTCCGTTGGTGTGGTAGTTAGGAGATGGAGGTGCAAGCCCATGTGTCGTCCTCGTCACTTGACCATGGTTCAAAACTAAGAGGTCCGTCACCAAAAACCCTCATGTAGCTGAACAGAGAGAGAGAGTGCGACGTAAATATTCACGCACTTAAAACTCAGCATTATTGTTAGATTAGAAATAGCTTTGAAACAATTATGTTCTCATCAATTATTTCTTACAACTAATATATATTATCTCGCCTGTAAAGAGGGCCAATGTTCATTAAATCTGTCGAGGTTCAATGCCCTCCCGAGGCCGCGGTAGCCGAGTGGTATAGGTTTCGGATCGTGGTTGGCTTTCTCACGAGTTCAAGCCCAATACCGCTAAAGATCCGCCGTGCAGGGTAGCAATGCACGCTAAATCTGTCGAGAGCTGAAACGTCTTCCCGTTGGTGTGGTGTGGTAGTTAGGAGAGGGAGATGGCAGCTCAGGTGTCGTCCGCGTTACTTGACCAAAATTACGTGGTCCGCGTCGCCAAAAGCATTCGTGTAGCTGAACAGCGATAACACTATCATCCATAGCAACCGCAAAATGTGGAAAATTAGAATAAGTGCGGGATATTAGTAAGAAGAAGTATGAGTATGCAAATTTTTTCCCACGTCTGTTCATCACGTGATAGCGTTCTTAAGAGCTTTAAAGGTTTTGACGCGTGTGGACAGTTGTTGTTTCAAGTCAAAGTTTTACAGGGAAGATTTAATAGACGAACTTAAAATTTTTGGCATGTCTTCCCGACATCACATAGATGATTTTATGCGTGGCCGAATTATTGAAAAGATCGAAGAAGGGCGAAAAATAACAGATGTTGCCAGGGAGTTCGACATCACTCACAGCGTTGTTTCACGGCTGTGGAAGTCATTTAAAACTACTGGAATGTGTAGTAGACGGCACGGGGGAGGTCGTGTTAGAAGTACGACGCCTGCAGAAGACAGATATATCGTCCTATCAGCAAAAAGGAACAGGCGCACCACAGCTCAGCAGGTGGCAAATCAGTTTCTTGCTGCCTCAGGAAAGCAGATCTCCCGAAAAACTGTTGCCAGACGTTTGAGGGGAGGAGGACTATACGCACGCAGACCTGTTGTGTGTATCCCATTGACCAGACAGCACCGTACTGCCCGTTTGCAATGTTGTCGTGAGTATCATAATTGGACTGAACAGGACTGGGCATGCGTACTATTCTCAAATGAGAGTAGGTTCAGTCTGTCATCGGATTGTAGACGCCAACTGATCTGGCGCGAGAGTGGTACTGCTTATCGTCCAGAAAATATCCAGGAAAAGGACCGATATCCGACATGCAGTATCATGGTGTGGGCCGGCATCATGATCAATGGCCGCACGCGCCTACATGTGGTTGCGAATGGGACTATGACGGGCCAACGATACATTGATGAAGTTTTACTTCCTCATGTTCGTCTTTTCCGTGGTGCTGTCGGTGATAAATTTGTTTTTATGGACGACAACGCAACATGTCATCGAACACTCGCTGTTCAGGATTGTCTAGACAGCGAGGGTATTCAACGTCTCGTATGGTAAGCGCGTTCTCCAGATCTAAACCCTATTCAAAAAGTGTGGGATGCTTTGGGGAGGCAATTTGCTGGTCGAAACTATCCTCCGACAAACAAGAACACCCTCATCCGTGCACTCACAGAGGTATGGGATAAATTGCCTCAACAGCTGCTGAATAATGTTGTGCAAAGTATGGTACGACGTGTGGAATGTTGCATCACACTCCACAGTGGACATATCTCGTACTGATACCTTTCTTTAAGGTGCCTGCTGACTTTTAGATGCATTGTTCCATTTCTCCGTACGCAGATCAAATGAACATTTTTTTTCCCTTTCAGATGTTTCACAGCTTTTGTACTTTCCAGAACAATACATATTCTTTATTCTAATGTCTGAACAGTGTGGCAACTATATTTTATCCTACTAGGCCTCATGTCTCGCTGAATGTTATGCTACAAAGCAATTTGTGATCCGTCCTTGTCAATTGTCCAGCAGTGTATTAGCTCATTCATTTAATGTCCTCCCGTCGATGTGGTATGGTAGTTAAGAGAGTTGGTTGCCAACTCAGGTGTTGTTTTGTACAGGAGAAATTATGAAGTAAATTTTTAATTGTATTATATCTAAAGTTCTTTGAAATACACATTTAATACAGAATAAAGCTCAATTAATGATTCGAAGCTTTTCCCTTTAATGCCTAGTGGTCAATGTCACGGACTCATACCTGGCGTGTCATGAGTTCGAGCCCAGTACCGCTGGTACCCCTAAAGAACTGTCGCACAGACAGGGTGATACAGATTAAATCTGAGAGGCTCAAAGCCCTCTTGTTGGTATGAGATTCAAGTTTGGAAGTGGGGTGTCGTCCTCGACACTGTTTCAAAATTACAAGGTCTACCGTCATTAGCTCTTTCATAGCTCTAGAATTTGACGTTGATATTTTTTTCCCTTTCAAATGGAGCTGTAGATTGGTAATAACCATTGCAGACCTAGTACATTCTCTAGCAGGGGGTATCACTTTTTAGTGTGCTACGTTTTAGGAGAATACCAATTGCCACAATGTAATTTTGATCACCAATTTCCTCCCCACAAGGAAGCACCTGAGCTCTAATGATGCGAAATTATTCTAGAAATTTAATGCTGCCGGGAGCTCCTAAGCCAAACAGGAACTCTATAGGGATCTTTAACATGCCGCATAATCACACGGCATGGACACGGTTGATTTTTTGCATCATGAAAATCCACCGACTTGGGCCGTTATCGAACCCGCAAACTTAGGCGTACGAGGCCAGTGCTTAACCAACTACGCCACCCAACTGTCAATATGTTTAACAACAATTAATTAAATAAATTAAGAGGGTTATTTTAAATTTTATAAAGGACTTGACTACAATTAAATTGAATTGAGAGTCAATTACCCTAAGAAAAATTACTTCTCAAAAAATTAAATCCTCTAATCTTAAGAATACCACCACCTGTATATAAATTATGGCTTAATTTTCTCTCAGTTAAATATATATAGCCCTTTTCATATGTTTTTGTTTTAGTATTCTTTTCAGTATTTTATTCAGGGGGATTTATGTCACATAATTATATATTCCTCCTATCTGAGGGCATATTCCTGAGGATTCACGGTTGATTGATTGAATATTAACGTCGCACTGTTCAGCTACACGAGGGCTTTTGGCGACGGACCACGTAATTTTGAACCATGGTCAAGTGACGTGGACGACACCTGAGCTGGCACCCCCCTCTCCTAACTACCACACCACACCAACGGGAGGACGTTTCAGCTCTCGACAGATTTAGCGTGCATCGCTGCCCTACACGGCGGGTCTTTAGTGGTACAGGGTTCGAACCCGTGACAAAGCAAGCCACGGTCTGATACCTATACCACTCGGCTACCGCGGCCACCTGAGGATTCACGGAAAAAACTCTAAAAAAATAGCTTTTAATTTCGACCATGCTCCACCTCATAAATTTAAGAGGTTTTCTAGTTGTAAAAAGGAGGGAAGAGAGGAACATATATATATATATATATATATATATATATATATATATATATATATATACACTATCGGACAGTGGTGCACACAAGGGGGTGTCCTGGGGTCGGACCCCCAAAAAAAGCCCTCGACTTTTTTCCGCGATTGATTATAATTCTAAGTATGTAAAATTTAATTAAGTATTTGTTATTAATGTGTGTGTGATTAATTTTTTTAATTAATGCTAATTATTTATTCAATAATTAGTTTTTTTCTGTGTTTTGTTGCCGAAAATCGACAAAATCAAAAGGAGCATGATACAAGAATGGTGAACTTTCGACCCCGGACCCCCTTGAAAATTCCTGTGTGTGCTACTGCTATGGGGTATTACAAAAGTTTTAAATTTGCAGCTTTCTTTGTTGAAATATTGATCACACAAATTCGATCTTCAAAATTAATTTCGTTAAATGAGGCATTCTACTTTAATATTCTTTGTGTGTGTGTATTGGTTTCTTAAGTTTTTTTTATTATTTATAAATATATATTTAGCTTAGTAGGGCAATTTGAAAGGAGATAATTCTTTTATAAGTAGTATTTTATGCAATAGACTTAAAAATAGAGTGAACCTGGATATTTTGTAAAATACGTATTCGAAGAAGTAATTATTGAGAAATAAAAGCAGAGAAAGATAGAGAGAGAGAGAGAGAAATGTTTAAGGTGATACACACACTATGATGAAAAAAATAATAGTAAACTAGTATTATTTTTTTTCAAATTTCAAAACATATTTTATAACATAATCCAAATATTTGCTCAGATTTTTCGAACGATTGCATTAATTACGACCATTTCGACCAATTTATTGTATTCCTTCAACAAACTACAACCTTGGTTAATTAATTACTTAATTGGTCAAGTTTCTTAAGGATTGTTTTCAATCCTAGTTATCTCTACTTATGAATCAAGTTCATAGCACTTCAATCAAATTTTGCAAGAGTACACAATTTCCTTGCAAAATGGAACAAAGGAAATAGTTATGTTTTCACTTTTAACCGAGAGCATAAGATGGAAAAGTGTTTTGCTAATTCAATTGTCCATTATTTTTTTATTAATATTGTGAATATTTTGATTTGTCTCAGTTGACGTCAATCAACCGCTACTCGTTGGCTAATAGTGGATGATCTTGTAATTTTGAATAACGGTCAGAAAATGAAGATGAAATTTTAAATCTTCTGATTTCTAACTTCATCACCCCATCCCCAAAGATTCTGAAACTCAGTTCCATTGAACTAGCAATGGAACTGAAACCGAATCAAATCGAACATCACTTGTCACAAAGTTAGACTCCTTAAACACTAAGGTACAGTAACCCAAATATTACAAACGTATTTTAATACCACACGTATCAGAAATATGGATTACTGTATGTTAAAATTATCTCTCTGTGTGTGTGTGATTATAATAAACTTATTTATAATTCTAATATGAGCAACTAAATCATAATGTAAATAAAAGTTTAGAAATAAGCAGGTGTGTATAACACAAAGAAAATAATTACCGTAAAATTCGGCGTATAACCTTCACTTATATAACAAGAAATACGATCGAAATTCATGGGTGCGGGTTATACGCCGGGTGCCGGGTATAAAAATGGCAGATTTAAAAATAAAAAGTGATGAGCCTGAAAAACTTAAGACTTCTTCATAGATCGGAATACTGTTTATTTAAAAGAAATGACCTACCTAATGAACTTAAAGGGTTGTAGTTTTAAAAGTATACTATTTTTTTCAAAAGCCTGGTATAATGCCTTGCATAAATTATTTAAAAACATTAGATTATTGCTCTCGTACACATTTCATGTTTCTTCGTAAAAAAAGGGCACGCGTTATACTGCAAAAAATGTAGCTTGAAAGTATAAATGCGCGTTATATATACAGTCGGGACCTTCATTTTACGAACACCTCTATTTTACGAACTTTTTCCTGGAATCACACGCACACACACAAGTGCATAAAGTATACTGAAAATGAATCGCTATTTAATGAATTTTCCGCAAAACGAACTTTTTTCGGGGTTTAGCGACTTCGTTAAATAGAGGTCCGATAGTATATATATATATATATATATATATGTGTGTGTGTGTCGGATATTACAGTGTTCCCATTTTCTCTTTTGGTATATTTGGAAATTTTTAAATGGAATTTAACAATCATGCAAAGAAACATCTTAACTTCCCATCATTTTCCTTTTTTCAATATTGCCGGAACATTTGGTGACCGAAAAATCGAAATAGAAAATAAAAAGAATTTATCTGTAAATTTTTATTTTTGTAAAGATTTGTCTTAAACCTTAAGAGTGAATGCCGCGACAAATGAGAACAAACTGCAGTGCAAAACAAAGTAGTTCACGTCAATCTAGCAGCTAATGATTCACGCCGGTAAATATTAGCAAAGCATAACCCGAGATAATAACAATAAAAAAATAGAATTTCAGTAAAACTTTAATAAAACTAAGCGTGGAGTCTTTGATCACCCTAATAACATAGCGCTAGATTTTTACACTTGACATAATTGGAAAATTTGCACTCCACGAGCGGAAAATGAATTCTAATTTGCCGAATCTGTTTTTCTACTTCAGCAACGATGCAGAGAGCAATCATTTACGCCAAAGATGACATCAAATTCTCTAACTCAATAACTGGAAAGATGTCTAAATTAGTTAAAGATGTTATTTGCTTAATAATCTTTTAGAATTTGTGCTGTATATATATATTATTATCGAAAGTGTTTTTGCAAGAGTACAAATCTGGAAGTTAAATTAGAATACATGAAGGGGCAGGTATGTGTGTAAATCTATATAATGTCAATAGTTTCCGAATAAAGAAATTCCATTTATTTATTAATACTTAGATAAAGAGTAATCACCATTATCTAATACGTATCATAAAACAAATATCTTCTGTGTACGTAATATAACAGAATGTACCGTAAAATCCGGCTTATAACGTGAACTTTTAACACAAAAAATAGGATCAAAATTCACGGGTGCGCATTATACGCCGTATATAAAAATAATAGGTTTAAAAATAGATGATTTGATAAAAAAGGGATTATATATATATATAAATTAGACTTATATATATAACGAAATACCGTTTATTTAAAATAAATGACTTAACATATAAACTGAAAAATAGAACAATGTTTCCCGAAGTGGTCCCTAAAGAACCCCCGGATACCGTATTATTCAGGGGGTCTGTGGAAAATTAAAATTGATTTGGGGGTCCCCTGAACAACGTCAGGGAGTCCATTCAAGATTTAATATAAAATTTAAAAAGTTTGATCCATTTTTATTTTTATGGAAATTTAAATAAATAATAATTCACATGGATATTCTCGACTGAGTGTTGCACCCTTTGGCGCGTGGACTAATCTAGATTACAAGCACAGATGAATGCATACTGATATAGGAGCATCTTTTTGAAATACCCACAAATGCGGGACTTAAACCAATGTTTGAACAAGGATATCACAAATTCTGGTTACAAAAACAAATCACAATTTTATATCCTGAATTACTGTGCAGAAGTTTTTGACTACTTTGTCGTATTTCAATTTGGTAGAACGTGGATTCAGTGCTGTAAAAAACCTCATCACAAAAAAAAAGAAAAAGAAAGAAAGAAAGAACCCCCCGACTATAAAAATTAGTGCTGGGGGGGGGTTACAGTTGCTACTCACAAAACATTAAGACGGACATATATCCAAGTTCATCCAAATCATTAACTTTTTAAAATTTTAATTTAAACAAAAATTACAGTTTCAATAAATGATTCTTCAACAAAATGTTTTTTTTTAAATTTGTAATTTTAATGATGTGTATTTATGTAGCTTTTTTTCTTGGGAGTCCTTGGAAACGTTTTGACTTTAAAAAGGGTTCCGTGGGCAAGTTTTGTCTATAATAATTAACTTAAAAAAATTTTCAAAGTCAATTCCTACTTCGGTCAACAAAGAAATTTTATTTTATTTACTTTCTATTAAATAGTTACAAATGATATAAATAAGTATTTACATATGACAGAATTACAATATTAAGTGGCAAAATAGAAAGCGAATTTCCTTGCAATTTTCCCTTTTCCTTTCTATGTATAGTGTTGAACTATTTTTTTTTTGTTTTTGTTTGTTACTATTTATTCATTCAATAAATTTAATAATTCTAATAAAATAGTATACTAAAAATAAATCACATTCTTAGAAACTAGGCTATCCCAGGTGGGATTCGGAGCCACGACCTTTGAATTAGAAGTTCAACACGCTATCCATTGCGCTATAGGGACGCTACGAACGATTTTCCTTTTTATGTATGGTGTTGAACTATTATTTTTGTTACTGTTTATTTATTCATTAAATAGAATTATTGAATTAATACTTGAAAAAACTGTATTAACATTAAGTGTCATTCATTACAAGTTTTAAAAAATGTATTTGAACTTGAGTGGATAAATAAAAAAAGTATTTTACTAACGTTAGAAAATTTGAAATTTGAACAAGATATATATATATATATATATATATATATATATATATATATATATATATATATATATATATATATATGTAATGATAAAACTTAGCAGTGCGTAATTTGTCGTGGCGAGTGGTTGATTTAAACAATGGCGAACCAAAGGATAGGGTGTGGCCGGTGGTGAGTGATTCCTGTGTGTTGATGCATTTCTATGGAAAGATCGACGAGGCAGTCTAGTAAATTAGTAACTCCAATTTATTGAATATCTTGAAACACCTAGGCATATTAATTACGATGAACATGGACGACACAACACAGACAAAGAAACTACAACACACAACACAAAGCAGCCGGCTACATGACTACAGAGAAACGAGCGAAGAGAGAGAGAGATTTCCAGAGACATCGGTTTTTATTCCTAACGGTGAATACCGCGTGACATTTTTGTAATAAGAGCTCTGATTGGTTACAATGGGCGGGAAAGGGATTTATGATGTAATAATATTAGTCGATTACGATTAAGATCAGGGTGTTAGTATCGAACCAGATAATGAAAAGATTTTTTCAATATTATTAAAAGGGTTAATTAAAAGGATGCTAGGGGGAATTATTACATGTATATATATAGGGAGAGTGTAAACTAATAGTAGGAATTGTGAAAAAAGGGGACCACGAGTTAAAAAATTTTGGGAACCACAGCTCTAGAAGTATTTTATTTTTTCAAAAGCCTAGGATATTTTTTCTAGAACAAATGGCTTCAAAACATTGCAAACACATTGAGAGAGCATTGCATACGTACATTTCAGGTTTCTTTGTAAAAAAAAAAGAGGTGTTGATTTTTTATACTGCGAATACAACAAAAAGTTGACAATGTAGTTTGAAAGTATAAGTGTGATTTATACGCTGGATTTTAGGGAAAGAGTTTTTTAAAATAATTAATCATTTGCAGTTATTTATATTTTAAGCTCTCTATGTGTGTGACGTTTCAATCTTGAAGGTATATATCTTAATAAAAAGATCCATCGAATGAAGTAGTAGTGAATTTAATATTCATACATTGTTACATTTTATCTTTCTTTTATTATTAAAATTTCTTTTAGTACTTATTTTTCTTTTATTATTGTTATCTTATCCTTGGTTTGTTAAAAAAAGAGATTTCTTTGGTAGATAATTCAAGTGATATAATGTTGTCTAGAATAATATAATTCGATAAGAAAAAGAAAGCTAAAGATATGTGTGTGTGTGTGTTTGGGCATCTAAATTATCTAAAAACTTAGAAATGGTTAAAACAAATGTCTCTTTGATTATCTTACTATACCATCGGAAAAACGAAGCAAAATAAAGAAAAGACGGGAGTAAATATATAGATTAACATCCCATATCAGTTCTGAACTAATGAATAATTAATGATTTGCCAACTTAGCCCATACCCCCCTGGATGCAACATTGAATCTCGTTATGCAAGATGCTCGAAGAAAATGCTTCCAACGTAGGAGTTGAAGGGTTAGAGTGGGCATGAAAATGTGTCGACGCAGTGGGATTTTCAATCCATTTTCAGAGGGGAAGAAGAGGAAGAAGTAGAGTATGAGAGGGTGATAACTTGCTTAGAAAATGCAACCTTGAATGTAATGAAGGTAGAGAGGAAGTGTTATTTATATGAATGGAATAATTTGCGTGCTGAGATTGCTTTACTTTTCTGTATTGAATGATCGCTACTGAATATATATCTTATTTGGAAAACACTATTAAAATGAATGAAGGAGACATGTTTAGATTTATTTAAAATAAATAATAACAATAAAGTGGTAGTTTATAGTTATTACTCTGGAATAAAATCGAACTTAGTTGCATATAAGTTTTACTAATTAAGATGAACAAATTTAAGAATGAAAAGAAATTTAAGTACCCCGGGTGTGAATTTTGGGCTGACTGAAACTTTTATTTGGAGTTACTTTTGTTACATTTTGAGTTATGGATATTTTGTCTATGACTTGTACATATTTTAAAGGCAACAAAAATAATACAACAAAAATCCATAGGTTCTCTAATTCATATTCAGATCAAATCATTAATGAGTTTCTGAAAATTTTTTTCATTTATTTTATTGAGCTTCATATTAACATGTTCAGTTTAAAAAACTTGGAAAATGAAGAAACTTTAAGTGGTATCTTTTTTCTTACATTTTTTAATGAAATAAAATAATAAATTCACATTAAAGGGATTATTTTTCGGCTTCTTAAAAGCATTTTTCTCTTGATAAGCAATAATAATTTTAATGTTATACCTTATTGAGACAGTACTTTAAAATAAACAAGTAGAAATTACAAACTTTACTTTTCTTCTGGTTTGGGAAAGATAAAAATCCATTTTTTTTTAGAAATTAATAGTGTACCAGTTTTCTCAAATTATTTAGTTGTATTGTAAGATAAACTTTAAAGTTTTCTTTGTCAGCATCTAGAGTAAATACATTTATAAGAATTATGCAGAAAGATAGGTTTCGTTAAGCTATTGAATCAGTACCACTGTAATCAATTTAAGCATTTTTGCAAAGCTATGTCATTACAAATAAAGTATCTTATCACTTAATTATGAATAAGTCTGTATTTTTGATCACTGGGCATTTGAATGAGGCTATGAAAGAACAAAACCCGCCTTACTTTGAGCTTCGTATATATCATTTTTTAACGATCTTTATCTCTCATATACATTTTACATAATTCATCTACTTAAGGCTGTTTTCGCCATATACACAAGGACGTGAACTTAAAGCGGAGCATTTCCGGACATAAAAAAAAACTTCAATTTTATAAAAAATTTGTGACATTGTAACCCATGCATTTGTTTATAATATAGTGTTTTTAAAATTTCAAAATATTTCATAAATAATTAGTTTTTCTTTTTAACATGTAAAGGGATAGTTCATTTAGCATTACGGTATAGGAGAAAAATGCGAAACACATTTTATTATACAAAAAAATGCATCAACTCGGATAAAAATGAGTAGTATGATAAAATAAGCGATTCTCTACAGCAGGGGGGGCAGACTTTTCGAGGGCGTGGGCTACTTTTAATTTTTTTAAGGCGTTGCGATCCACCCAGTGGCGTAGATGTAGTGAACTCAAAAGAAAGTATACAATACATTCGGACCTCCATTTTACGAAATTCTCTATTTAGCGAACTTTTTTCTGGAACCAATAACATTTTACGAATTTCTTCGTAAAATAACCTCCAATTAGCGAAGTGCATTTTCTATTCAACGGAATTTACTCTCATGATTCGATATTTTCCTCCGTATTTTTTAAAATACCGTATTTACTCGAATCTAAGCCGCACTTTTCCCCCAATGTTAATGCTACTAAAAATTGGCCACGGCTTAGAATCGAAGGGAAAAAATTTTTTGGATGGGGTATTTATAGAGCCATTACAGTTTCTTGCATGTGCTTAAAAGTTTATAATACTGATAAAATGACTGATGATTAATTTCTTATTGGTTTTTCCTTTTAAATTTAATTTAATTTCATAAAATTGGACATCGATAAACCGTTTTGGAATATTTTTCAATTTTCATAAAATCTTGTTGAGAATTTGGAACAAGAATTAGATTTGAATAAATACGGTATTTCTAGACCTTCGTATGATGGAATGATTATTAGGTCTTAGGGAAGGCGGTCACCTCCAAATGTCTTGGTGGTCCACCGGTCGATCGCGATCGACTTAATGCCCTCCCCGCCTCTACAGGATAGGGAAGCCAGAATTAATGTTTGAGTACTTTTATATCTGAAAAAATATTTCGAATTCGGGTCCTATACTTTAACATTAGCCGAAAACATTCTTAATCAAGAACTAGCAGTTTTTACCACTTTTACGCACAAAATCCTTATTATGGTAAGCGCTCAAATGGCAATGGCAACATCGTCATCTCTTGAGTTCTTAGGCAAAAAGAGCATTTTACTCCAGACATAAATCAGGAACAAATCTCATTTTTAGCACAATAATACCCTTCAAGCAGTTAAGCACAGACTAAGAAATAGCAAAATAAAACGTTCTAATTGATTATTTCTAAGACTATCACAGAATGCCCTGCAGGCAACATCCCTCGTCAGGGAAGATGCCCGAAGCATGTGTTGACAGGCGTAGCATTTGACACGAAATATGCTTATAATGTGTTGATTGGATGCACTAACGAGAAAGAAATTGCTTCACACTTCACTGATCTAATGCCCGGTGTAGGGACGGTTTTGGCTGTTGGCGATGCATTTAAGCTTGTACTCCGAAGCTCATTATCTTTAAAGAGTCTTCTCAACTAACTTACGACTGCTGAATATGTGTTTTTATCAAAAAAGTGAATGACGTTAATGAATTGGCACTCTTTTAGGAGAAAGCTTCTATATTAATGCACTTCATATCTTTTGAAGTTTCGCTAGAGTTTATTAATATTTTAGCTGTCTAAATAGTTTTTGAAGTTATATTGAATTTAATTATAAGGTACGTGTCCGTGAACTTGACCAGCCTTTGGAAACACTTTTATGATTTTTTGAAGAAGACAGATAGCGTTGAATTTCATGCTTGGTATAGTTTTGTAGATGAGAGAAAGAGGAGAAACCTGAACTCTCTTACCCCTATTTAAGATGCCATAGAAAATCAATTTTATGTAAGAGGTTCTTATTTGCTTGAAATTTCTCCTATAGTAGAAATTTACTTGCTGTACAAAAAATTTCAAATAGCAATTCTGATTAAAGGGAAGTTACAGAAAAGAGAGAGAATAATACGAAAGAAAAACATGTGATGGCTGGATCTGTAGCATTTCGATGCATATATTTTATATTATATCCACTAGAGTAGATAGTCTTGAGCAGCCCTGTATCAAAATTCTTTGGGGGCCCCTTCTTAGAAAACGAATGAAAACGCGATTGATTTAATGAAACATCTGAAAGTGTCAAAACGTTTAACTTGTTGGGGCCTCTTTAGCTTGGGGGTCCCGCATCATCGATACGGCTCTGATACGGTGGTAACTACGCTCTTGATTGTATCTGGCAACCCCACTTGTTCAGTTTCGAGCAGCGAGTTCGAGGCCATGAGCCTTTTTTGGGTCCTGCCGTTCTCGAGTATAATAAATGGGTATGTTACGATTATCCGCTTGTGCTAGCTTAAACGCAAAATGCACTAAAATTAATAATGTAAGTAAATACAGACATAAAAACATATTTGAAAAACGAAGACATTACTAAAAAGTTTAAAATGAAAAAAATTGCTAATGGCCAAATTTTTGATAAAAGTTTATTAATTCTTGAGGTCATCACAATTAAAATCGAGGCATTGGAAAAAAATTGGGAGAAAATTATTTCCTCAAAACTTTACGTACAGAATCAAAACCAAATTATTTAAAAGACCGTCGTACATAGTTTTTTTACATGGGTTTGATCTACTTTTTTGTAAATAATGTTGAACCACAAACAATAAAATAGTTGACTGTATGAAAGCATATTAAGTTTAAGTGTTTTACTTCGGATTTTCAGTTAAACGCAAGAAAATGGACACAAGGAGGAATTCAACCGCAATTTGTTTTTGAAAATATGTTTCTCAGGACAAGAATATCTCACATCATAAACAGATCACATCAGAACATTTCTTAGGTTTATATTTACATTCTGACAAAAAGAACACACACATCGACTATTGCCACAAGCTTTCATTTAAATAAAAGTAGTTCGCTGCAACATCGCTACCCAATGGGCTATTAAGATAAAACACATATATCTGTGAAAAATTGATAAGAAATTGTTAAATGGGACAAAATGTCAGAAAGCTTTGAGACCTACTCCAAAAATTATATTGCGAACGAGTAATAAAATATCAAATATTTGAATATGTATATCCCTTTAAGACCCGACCGGCACGATCATGCGGGTTCGATATTCTTATACGTTTTTGCTTCTGGAATAGTCGTATGTAAGAAAATCACGAATCTAACCATTGAGCCGGTTTGCAGAAAGTGTAAAGTGTTACTTTTAATCAACAGACGATGGTTGTGGTCCATGTTTTACTTTCAGCTGGCAAATCAAGTTTTATTTTCAAATACAACGAAAGCACGTCTTCTTTTTATCTGTCGTAAAAAGGTAACTATCAATATATTTCGAATTGCTTCGATACAAATTTTTAACTAATTTTAAAATAGAAAAAATATTAATTATACTCTATTAATGTGGCTTCTAGGACTCGAGATTTCATTACCCGCACGATCGTGCGGGTTGGGCGTTACTTGAGTTACTGCAGCTGTAAAGGTAAGTACTTACCATGCGAATTTTCTTTTCTGTTTCAATAATTTTTATGAAAGCCTACATAAAAATGAAATATATAGAAATATTAATACCAAATTTTCTTCGGGGTCGCAATGGATGAGTCCCTTTTTTTCTTCCTCTCCCTCTGTTTTGCAATTAATTTCCCTTTTCATACATTTGTCGAGGAGTATGGCATTTTATCCTCTCCATATATATCTGAATCCATATCTCTCACCCCCCCCCAAAAAAAAATTGGGTTTTCCGGTGGGAGTTAGTATGGTGTGGTTTAAATATATATATACTCAGGAACTTTGAAAATAGCAACCCAAGAAGGAAGCTAAGTACAATCGTGAAACTTTGCAAATAAGTACAGCGTAATGTGATATGCAAATGATCCAAGTTTTGTGCCAATACGCATGCTCATACACGCCGAGGTGGCGCTACAATCAGGAAGAGGGTGCTTTATAAGTCAGCGCAAATTCAAAGATTCATAAACGTGACGATTACCCACCGATTGCAGGAAGACTTTGGTAAGCAAAACATGCCAGGTAAACGTGCTAGAAGACATTTCTCACAGTTAAGCGAGTTTGAGAGAGGCATGATCATTGGGATGAAAACTGCAGGCTGGTCGACGCGCCGTGTTGCTGGCCAGGTAGATCGTTCGGAGTGTGCCGTTAGAAATTGTTGGGAGCAGTGGACACGAGAAGGTACCCACGCGCGGAAAACCGGGTCTGGAGCGACCAGGAAGACCACGAGGAGAGAGGATCGAAGAATCGTGCGGCAAGCACTTGTGGACCCCACAGTGACTCGTTCAACGATACGAGCAGACGTAGGCGTAGCAATTGTTCCACAAACAATTTGCAGAAGCAAATCTTAAATCCAATCGCCCTTTTCCGTGCACTCCCTTTTACAATGGAACATCGGCAACTGCGTCTACAGTGGTGCTTAGCCAGATCAATGTGGAATGTCACAGATTGGCAAAAGGTTGTGTTTAGTAATGAATCCTGGTTTGTTTTGGGGATAGATGATAATCGTGTACGGGTGTGGAGGCGCCCTGGTGAGCGGTACAATTCCCCCACACTGTTCTACGTCACACTGCCCGCACAGCTGGTGTAATGGTCTGGGGGGGGCATAGCCTATGATAGCCGGTCCACTTTAATTGTGATGCGTGGAACACTAACGAGCCAACGTTACGTTGATGATATTCATCGACCCCGTGTAGGACCTTTCCTAAATGGTCTCCCAGGGGCAATTTTCCAGCAAGATAATGCTCGTCCGCATACAGCAGGAGTTGCTCAAGACTTCCTACGTCATTTTCAGACTCTTCCATGGCCAGCCCGCTCCCCCTTTTTGTCCCCTGTAGAGCACGTGTGGGATCAGCTAAAACGCAGATGCCATCGTGTCACTCTGTACATGATTTACAGTTGGCTGTTTAAGATTTGTGGGCCCATCTGCCTCGGGGCAACATAAGGTGTCTAATCAACTCAATGCCGGACCGTGTGGCGGCATGTATTGCAGCTGAAGGTGGTCCAACGCGCTATTGAAGTTGCCCAGTATTTGTATCGTTGCACACCCTGTATTCGTTTAATTGTCTTGTTTTTGAGATCAAGTGAATCTCTCAACTGTGTTATTATGTGTATTAAATTTCATTTCAATCTGATGCTTTCTTCTTGGGTCGCTATTTTCAATGTTCCTGAGTGTATATATATATATATATATATATATATATATATATATATATATATATTAAATAATAAAATTTTCTGATACATTTTACTATTTTTCATGGAATACCGTGTTAACTTTTAACCAAAAACTTTTTGAAGCGTCTAAAAGGAGAAAAAATCTCACAGAAGAAATTTTTCAATTGATGAATAAATCAGATTGAACTTAGATCAGAACTTAGTGATCTCTCGGATGATGACAATGCTGCGATCAACTGCGTATACTGGAAGGAGAATCAAGTTCAGATGAGAGCGATAAAGAAACACATGGGAATATTTGGAATAATTTTTTACCATAAAAGTCTCTTCAAAACATTCATTACATTGATTTAACTTTTACAAATTCTTGGTTTCTGTGCAAACAAGACGGAATACCAAATAAAATTCCTCCAAAAATCAAAATGGATCGCTTAAAATTTAAGTTAGAGATAGTTGAAGCGTTATCAGCCTCTTCACCTACAAACAAAAGTAATTTAGCAGATGATGAAGACAACAGTTTTGTAATTCCACTCGCATAAAGATCGAAGTGTTATAATTCACCTGCATTCACCACATGGCATGGCTTTGATGTGTTGATGACATTTCAAGGCCTTGCAAGTGCAGATTTGAAAACTACAAAAGCAGTACGAAAACATGTGAAAATTGCAATGGTTGTTTATACTTGTCAAAAACAAAACAAGATTTTTTCAGTAAATAAATGATGAATTAATAAGAGTTAATTCATCTGTAATTTCCTTATTTGTAACAACTTTAATTGAATTAAGATTGTTTCTTCTATCAATTTAGAGTTAAAAATGTACAACTCGTAAAGTTTCATAGGTGACCTGTTTCACAGCGATCGAGCGGGTACCTTCTGCGTTCCAGAAGGGGAGCGGGAATTTTTTTTTATTATTTTTCCCAATGTCATTGGGATCCATATAGTATTAATAACAAAAAGAATTTAATATTTGAAGATAAAAATAATTCGGGTCTTAAAGGGATATATGTATAAAATAAGAGATAAATTAAAAATCAATAAACATAATAATGGAAAAGAAATACCCTTGTAATATTTTAAACACTCTGAAAGAAGTACTGGATGCTTAAGAATTAAGTTTTCTTGCAAAATGTATTTTTTCATTTTATCTTGGAAATTTATTTCATTATCTAGATTTAAGATCCCACTACATTGAAAACTCTATGAGCAATTTTCCAAAACCAGAAAAATATTCTTTCTCATTATCTACTAAGAATATTTAACGGGTGTTTTTCTTCTTGCGTCCTTGTTACATATTCGCGCCATTTTTTTTAATTAATTTTTTTTTGTGTGTGTTCATTACGTACAGAGATGTCATATTTCATCTTTAAAACACCGAAGCGGGAAAGTTTCCATGTAGATAATAGAAAAATGTCGCAAAAAAAGTTATCTAGCCATTGCAGTGCTAGATGAAGTGGAAGGTAAAGAGAATAAAAGAAATCAAAAGAAAAAAATATAAAATCCTGTCCTACTTTCTTAACTCAAGCTTTATCATGTATACATTATTTAAGCCACGATGCTCTGACAGTAATTTGTTGTAATGGCATTAAGGAGTGTCCATTAAAAATGCGATTACACTGATCTTCTCAATTGCTTGAAACGAATCGTGATTAGAAAGATTAAACAGAGAAAGTTCTATCAAACAAAACATTCTGTTCATTGAAAATCTTAACACACAGTAACACAAATATGAAAAACCTTGATGTGACTAGACCGGATGTGAAGCTTAAAATCCATACGATACGCTTGTGAATGTGTTATTGATACTTGCATTGATACTAAAAGCTACTTAATAACTTTTGCATAACATAATTCTCTTGAAAGTGGTTTAAGGATATACACGTGGAACTCATAGATGGATAATTTAATATTTCAAGCAAAGTGATTCTTGCACTCTAGAAAGAGAAATTGAATATATTTAGAGAAAGAAAATGCTTATTGTTAAAAAAAATATTATAGCAAAAAGACTAAAATATTGTAATTAGCATTAAAAAACTGTTATTGCTATGGGTTATTTTTCTAGTTGCATAAGCTGAGTTTTATCTAATCCTATCATTGATTTATGTAAATATATATAATTTCTGTTATATTTATGTATGCTGGAAGTAGAATGTGAAATGCAGTCAAAGGCAGTCTCAGCAGCCAATTATACGGATATGAGTAATAGTCTATTTTAGTCCAATAGTCTCCAATAGTCTATTTTAGTTATTTTAATTTACTGAAACAATGTGTTTTTGGTTCACTTTTTACGTTGATTTAGCATTATGTATCTGTTTAGTTAATTTTTTCTGAAACAATGTTCGGTTTCCAACTTTTATTTATATCAACGAATGCCGCAACTACTTTTCATTTGATTGCAAATAGTCTTAAATATCACTGATTACATACTAAAATATCCTTAAGAATAAAAAAAAGGTAAGCATTTAAAAAGTTGAACGAAATTTTCCTTGGAGGTATTTGGGCCAATTACTTTCGTTTAATATTTTGAAGACGTAGTCTCAAAAACGTGTAATAAGAATAAAAATATCCAAAACACGAAATATGGAGCAAACTTTTAATGACTAAGTACAATATAATATCTAAGAGCTACGCTTACCGTTACTTATTTTTTGAATAGTTTAGGAGAAAGAACAGAAAAGAGCAAAAACAAAACAAAACAAAATTATTGCTACATTTTTAGCTATAAATTCATGCATGTAATAAATAATCTTTTTTTTTCGTAACATATCTTAAAAAAATCATTTCTTTTTGTTTCGATATGACTCAGATTTTTATTTGAACTATAATTCTAAAGTATTTAAAATGAGCATATACTATTAAATAAATTATAGTTAAAAAAAAAAAAAAAACACGTTTTCATAGTTAATCGAACTAAAAAGTACAAAATTTCACTTAAATGGCACTTTTTGTTTGTTTGTTGTATTTGTATTAACCATGAGCATTTTCGCTTTAGGGTTGTAACTTAATCTTTTATCGCCAAACCTGGAAATGGGAGATCGTTAATCCCAATGATCATAATCAGAACAATGGAACCAATTTATTAATTATTGTATGGTCATCGACCCTTGACAAGTGTGCGAAATTTTGTATTAATCTGACCTTTTAAAGTGGGTAAAAATTAAGTTCAAAGTTTCCGTTACATATTGGTGACGCTAATAAAAGCGAGTTAAAAAAAACACTCGAAGATTAAAAAGAATAATTCATGGCATTTCGTGGGATATTTCACTGAAGCACTCTAAACGATAAAAGTACATTATTTATGCTTTAAAGATCTATTTAGATCCAAAACACCCAGTCGAGACCAAAGCTAATTGGAAAATGCTCGCTCTTTTCAGTTTCCATGAGTATCTTAAATCCAAGAAGCATGTTTCATGACCCAATCGTAGACTGAGCTAGCAATCATATACTGTCTCGTTTTAAAAGTTTATTAAGATTAGTGGAAGGCAATTAATAAAAACAAAACAAAATAGAGTTCCGTGAGTTATGCTCAAATAACATTCACTTTTCATAAAACTAGAAGTCACGGAAAATATACAACAACTGAGATACGCAAAGATTATAATAATTCTTTATTCAATAGCTCGTCAGGCAACATTTTTGGTTACGGATTTTTCTTTACTTGGTGATAATATCACTGAGAAAGAATATAAGTTCTCTTGCCTTATCTATGACTTGGCTTCGTGATGACCCCATAAAGTACCTCCTATTATACGATGGGCATTTTTTTTTCACTATGTAATAATTACTATCAGCTGGTGAGGTCATTTATTTTTCAGAAAACCTGATTATAATATAAAATTAAGGATTAAATTTAAATGCCTTTTCAAAAATCTGAAAGAAAGTGTCAAATTACTTAGAAGCATTATGTGCATAATATTTATTCTTATTATTCAAATATTCAAAATTAAAGAAGAGAGATGGAGAATATTTTATCTTCAAAATATTTCACAAGTTGTATTATAAACAGATTATCATTATCGACGTACTTGAAAACTCATGTATAAAGATTATTCAAAAGGACAATCTTTAGAAAGGGCTATCTTAAAAGGTCTTGTAGTAAAATGTTTTTTTAAAAAATGGTTATCATTCTGAGACAAATTTTTTACCATATCTCACAAGTAGATTTAAAAAAAAAAAAGACTTAATTAGATTTGTGTTCGTAGGCATTATGATAAGAGATAAATTTTCACAAAAGAAACACTGACAGTTTTAGTACGAAATCATTTTCATGAATAAATACATATATATATATACATATATATATATATATATATAGTTGTACAAATTACTTATCTTTTATTTAATATTTTGGCAAACAAAAGATAATTTTTATCAACAGATTCCAATTTTAACTATTTGTATTCTAATTCACTAGTATTTTATCATGGTATACTAATAAGAAATATTGCTTATCAAATACTAATACATTTTCAGCTATTGATAATCCATATTGCAAATATTTGAATTTCATATTTTGTGTTTATTTACAGCCAAACTTCATGTCATATAAAACTTCGTGAATTATATCTTTTTTTGAAGTACCTAGTAAGTTTTAATAATTAACTGAGACTTACAAAGATCGAATTTCTCTCAAATAAAAAAGCTTAAAAAAACTTATTTTTTAAGTTTATTCGTTTCATCCTTCGAACATAAAAGAGAAAAAGTAGTGTTTTATTAGCCATATTATTTCATATAAAAGCTATATAAACCCCGACTATAACTTAAATTTGACACTAATAATGGAAATATTATTTTTAAGAAAAATATCTCTTTTGATGTTAGAAGTAGAATATAAAAAAATTGTAAAATCCTCCGTTGTGATTTATATTGGAAAATGCATATGTAAAATATTAGAATTTTTTTGACTTTTTCTATTTAAATTTGTCTTTTGAATTTTGAAGGGAAAGTAATTATTTTGAAACGCTTTATTAATGAGAGAGAGAATAGCCTGTTTTGAAAGGTCAAATAGAATAGTATCAACCATTTCCTGAATGTTTTTGGTATAATATAAATTAAAAAATCAAAGGTTGGTATGGAATACTCCATTTACCAAAATGTTTTTGTTATAATATAAGTTAAAAAATCTCTCAAAGTTTAGAATGGAATCGCCTATTTCTGAAATGTTTTTCTTATAAGTTTAAATACCTCTAAATATTGAAAATTGATTGTAAACATTTCTAAATTATTCACCAGAAGCTAACTGTTTTCTGAAATATAATTATATATTGCTATAAATTTAAGTTCTGCTTTATAACGTTACGTTTTTAATTGCATGTCAAAGTTTAATTAACATCTATGTGAATTTTAACTGATTATTTAATTTTTAACTTTTTTTAAAGTTAAAAATTAAATAAGCAGTTAAAATTTATCCGGCTATGTAATATTTGATACTACCGGCTATATAATAATTTAATTTATATTAGCTATGTAATAGATTCTTTTGTTTACTTCTACATTGTGTTATCTTGATGTATATTGTAGTGGCGCACACAAGGGGGTCCTGGAGGTCCGGACCCTCCCAAGCCCTTGATTTTTTCCGATTGTTTATAATTCTAAGTATATAGTACGTAAATTGAATTAAGTATTTGTTATTAATGATTAATTTTATTCATTAATGCTAATTATTTATTCAATAATTAGTTTTTTACTGTGTTTTGTTCCCGAAAATCGACAAAATCAAAAGGAGCATGATACAAGAATGGTGAACTTTAGACCCCAGACCCCCCTTGAAAATTCCTGTGTGCGCTTCTGATTTATTGCATATGTTATTGTTAAGTGTTAAATCTGTTAATTGCACATTACCTCGTTAATCTACATATTACCTTATTTGTTTTATTAAAGGGCGTTATCATCTATATACAGAATAAGATCTTTCCACTCTACACTTAGAGAATGTGCACATTAACGTACTTCAAATTATTAAAATGCAAAATCTGAAATTATAACCGGTACTCAAAAAAATTAAATACACGATCTGAATTAACAGTTTTTAACCCTCTATCTATTGACGGTACTCATAAGTACCACCCACTTTAAAATCACATAGAATAACCATTTTTACGAATACTCTGACGATACTCAGCAGGAATATTCTTTTAATTCCCCTCTTCCTGGATATACGGCAGCACGGGCTCTAGGATGAGTATTTCAGTGGGGAAGGTGAATAGTTTTAAAACACAGAAATTGCGTTTTCAGCTGACATTTTGATCGAATTGCGAGGATTTTCATTTTTGGTTCCGAAAAAGTAGTTAATGTCAAAAGTAAGCGTTTTATTTTTTTATATGTTAGTTAAGACCTTAGAAAATGATTTGACTATTAATTTTAAGTAAACAGTGTATATAATTAATTTTACAGAGTTGAATAACTTTGTGGTACTTAAAAAGTATCGACAGCACGCTGAATGATAGAGCAAGAAGTCCGTGTAGCTTATTGTTGTTTTTTGTTACGTTGTAGCGTCATCACTATAGTGTTATAGAGTTATGCTTTTTTTTTTTGGCATTTCTTTTTAGCTGAACTTATTTATTTTGTTTATTATTATTTGTTGTTGTGTTTTTTTAAAGTTTTCAAAAAATTTTGAACTTTGAATCTGAGCTTGTTTTTTTCTATCACACAATTAAATGAAATATCTGTACTTTATTCAAAAACTAACAACATTTTAATTTCTTTATGTGTAACTGAGATTTAACAATAATAGGAGGTTTTCAAGGTGCTAATCCTTTTTCCCCTTTTCTTAGAATGTCTGGAAAAAGGAAGTTTAGTCTTTAAGAGGCATTTGAGTTGTTAGGGAGCCTATACCATCTGAAAGCAGTGATTCACCAACAGATGATTCTTCAGATGAAGAAGTCCCAGCAAATAATCTGCTGGAATTTTCGTTAGTTTCTTAAGAAGACGATTAAGAGACTAGACTGAACAAGACTCAAGGTGCAGTAGTTCCTGTTTAGAAAATACACCAGGGGAGGCGAACCTTTTTTAGATCAACGTGCCATTCTTTCTTAAAGAAATGTTTAAGGAGGCATAGACGTGCCATCAAATAATTTTGACTTATGGTTATTAAGAAAATAATAAAAAACTAAATACTAACAACTCAAAACTCCTTCATTACAACTAAAAAATACATTTTGTACAGTACTGTAGTAAATATTTTATTTATACGTGTAATTCAAATTCAAGTAACATTAGTGTGAATTCTGTTGTGGTAGATTAGATGACAAATAATTTGTATTAGGATTGTAAGATGTTACTTTTACCAGAATGCAAGCTGAATTGAAGTAATCTTCCAAACGGTTTCTAAGTGAGTTTTTATTCATCTCTGAAAACAATGACTCGCAGGCATAGGTAGATGAAAATATGGTTAAAATAGCATGAGCCAATTTTTTCAAACAGGTAATTGTATCTGGAATAGAATTCCATGTTTCTAATTTTTACTTATATTGCATGTTAATCTTTCTGTTTTAATCAATTCCAACGTTCTCCTTTTTTTCAATAAATTCTTGAATCCATATTGAACTAGACAAGAAATTAATCAGTTGCATTTCAAATTTTTCAATTTACAACCAATCGAATTGGGACAAATTCAGTTTATTAAATGAAGTCACATCCGAGTACATGAAAAACTTGAACGTTTCAGATAATTTTTTGAACTGAGAAAGTCTAGCTGAAAACTGCGACAAATCACTTACGTTTCTAGTAATACTTCATATTGAATTTTGTTATTTTGAATTAAAATGCAAACAGTTTTGATCGGTGGCGTGCCCAAAATATTGTGCCATCAATGACACGCGTGCCACTGGTTCGCCATCCCTGAAATACACTGTTTTTCCCCCCAGGATGCAGTGCTTAAAAACATTCAGTTGAAACCTCACTCAAAATGCACGAGTTATGAATTTTTGTGTATTAATGAAAAGAGAGAAAAGCTGTTTCTTTGAGCATCATCAAATGAAGTGTATGCGTAAAACCTGCTTTATGTGTAAAAAATAAAAATAGATTTTTAAAAATTTACTATTTTCAAAAATAAATATTTTGTACTGGGAAATATTAGTGTTCTTTGATTATTTAGCATTTTTAAGAATTAAAACTCCTTAAAAAAAGTCATACGGTCATTTTGTATTATGATAATATTTTAAATTCTGTGTACTGACGGTACTTTAAAGTACCAATTTAATTAATTAGCTCTAATGGATTAAACTTCCCAAAGTTGAGTATTTTATTTATGTATATCCCTTAGTTTTCAATGCAGTGATTCCAAAAAAGAAAAATTGTACGAAAAAAATTGCAGTAAATCATAATGCAGTAGATAAAGGGTTAAAGAGATTAACAGAAGAGAGAGAGGGAGAGAGGATTTCTTTATTTTAGAAATATCTTCACATTTAGTTGCAATAAAACAATTCCTTTAGTACTGGTCCGACATTACAAAATGGGATCGCCAGCCTAAATGTGTTACAAATAAATATGCTTATCTTATGAACGAAATTTTGCGGCTTAAAAATATTTTTAAGCCGCAAACTGTCTGTTTCACTCTGTTTTGTTTCTTGATTGATTTTAACAGCTTTATTTCTTAGATGTTAAAAATAAATTAATAAATAAGATTATTTTTCAACATTGTTGGTATACACTTTTTACAATGTGTTTAATATTACATGATGAAATTACTTATCAATTTAAGGAATCAAAGTGTATGGCATATTCTTCAGTTAATAGTTCTTAGTACAAATGAGCTGTTTGAAAATCAATTAAATCATAGTTACAGGAACTTTTCTGTTGTTCAACGTAATTTCTCTTTAATGAACACTTAGTAGATAATGTTCTAATTAGCTATGTAAAGTGAGAATTGAAGATATGTCCTACTCTAACGGTTCGGCCTAATTTATCTTTAAATTACCAAGGTAATGGGCATATTACCTGGTTTTCATATTTTATAGGTAATACAAATATATATTTTTAATCTGGCAATCAGAAAGATCTTTACGAAATCTGAAGATCTAAAGTAACCCCTAATTTATGAAATTGTTGTACATTGCTTTTTCAGTTATTTAACTTTACAATACATAGTCTCCTTTCTTTTTACATTTCATTGTGTTTAATTGATTTTAAGCTTAAAACTGAAAATCTATGAATTTCGGGCTTAGATTGCATAAAAGTCTGTCAGAAAGCTAAGAAAAAAAAAAAACTTTTCTTTCTTTCTTCAAGGATTTTTGAAGACCGTATTTTACCCGGTGACTTTTTGTATCAAAGCATATGCATAGCTGCTTCTATTCTCAATGTCTTTTCTGCTCTAAGCACGTGTTGTGTGTGCGTGTGCGTCCTTGATTTACATAAGTGAGAATTTAAAAAATATATTTTTGAGGCAGTATTTATCTATCTCTGAAATGTTTTTAAAAATACTGTGAATGTTCTTGTCGATGCTGGACTGCGAAAAATTAGTAAGCTACTTGTTTCCTTCTATTGAAAGAAAGCAAATAGGTATTTTAATATTCCAACAGGTAATTTGAATTCTGAATAGTACCGAAAGCATGCACACAAAGTCCTTTCTGAATTTCGGTTTAATATACGCTTCCTTATTAAGTGTATCTATTTCAGAAGGTCAGCTCTTAGCGAATTTTTTTTATGCATGTTTTCATCCAAATTATAAGGAAAAAAATTTAAAAATTACTTCAATTTGATATTTATGCAAATTTTATTTCGAATTACTTAGAAGTAGTAGATTCATAACTAATATATTGAGGAAAATAATTTGTAAACTTATGTAAAAAAGAAATAAATATTACGTAATAAAATTATCAAGAAGTTGGCATTTGAAGAATTTAGTTTTTTTTTTTTGAAATAAAACAGCAGAAAAAGAACAAATTCTACAATTTATTAAAATGTAACACCACGACGAGTAAAATAAGTTATTTCCGTAATAAAGTTGAGTTATTTGAGTAAGTAGAATTAAGTAACGTGGAGTTTTCATTGGAAGATAGACAAATTATGATAATCGAGAAAATCTTCGTCTCGATTTTAGACTAAATACTCATTGGGGAGGTGGATAGGAAACACAACTTTGTAAGGGTCTAAGCTCTATCAGGGATAATTAGAGTGACAGTGAGATACTTTCCTATTGTTCATTTCTAAAAAAGATTCGGAAAATAAAGAATTTAACGCTTAGAAATTTAGAAAAATAAATAATTTAAAGAAATGCAATGAAAGCTGCAAAGAGTTTGCAAGAGTTTGAAATATGCAATCTAGATGATGGGTGTGGTCTAGCAGAATGTTTCTCGAACTTTTGACGTATATGTACCCCATCTATAATCTCCGCAACGCTGAGTACCCTTCGTAAAAAGAATGGATACACATTGCTAACAATCAAAATATATTTATTTTCTTTTCATGGCATACACAAAATATTAAGAAAAGAGAAATAAAATTACTCATAATAAAATATATAAATAAAAATTATATTAGAAATAAAACATTTGTTTGGATTAAAGAGAAGGATGAAATTGTTTTGTCTTGACTCATGAGAGCGTAGAATTAGGCGCAGCTAATCACGGTGCAGTGCATATCGTCACCAAACTCTGGTGCATCGCGTACCCCCCCTCCCTACGGGTACGCGTACCAAACTTTGGGAAACATTAGTCTAGCCTATCTGGATTCAAGAAATATGAAGTAGAGTTTAAGCAGAAAAAAACTGATAACGTCGAGTGCTTGAGTGCAAGCAATCTGGTTGGCCATCAGTGAGTGAGTGTTAATTAACAACGCACTATAAGGCAACACGAGAGCTATTGACGACTGACCTCGTAATTTTGAGCCACGGCCGAGTGACGAGGATGGCACTTAAGCTGGCATCCCCTAGGTCAAACTTCCCCACCACGCCAACTTGAGGATTTGAGCCTCGACAGATTTAACGTGCATCACCCCCTCTATAAGCCGGGTCATAAGTGATACTGAGGATTTGCCACAGGAATACGTCATGAAAATTTTCTTTTTCTATATCGGTGGAGAACCGACCATTCAGAACAACTCTATTTTTGACGAAGTCAAAACGCTGGTTGTGGGTAGACTTACTTTAATTTTTAAATTTTTTTATATTCTAAAAACAGAAAATTTAAAAACAATAATAATAATTAAGATTAGCTAGGAAAATTAAAATATTGCGAGATGAAACAAAGTTTGAGTCGAGGTATATATTTTTCAATACCCCAACCAAATATTAAAATTATCAACCGTATCATAGACATTTTTAGAGGTGTTCGTGATAATCTGCCTAATAATCAGAATTTTTTATTGTTCTGAGATCTTTGTTTCTCATGAACCAGTGAGCATTTAAAATTTGTCTAATAATAACATTTTGAGAGCTTTCAGAAAAATCCATATGAGATTTTGCTACATGTCCTAGGCAACAGGCATAGGTCCGTACACGGAGAAAAAAGACTTACTCAAAATGAGTACGTAAAACATACTCATTTTGAAATGAGAATGTTTGTATCAGATTTGACCGCATGCCTTGATTGAATTTGATTCCTTATATGTACTCAAAATCCCCAAAAATGCTAAT